>JADDOH010017723.1:0-30573 GCA_016648135.1 Agrypnia vestita
TGAGATATCTATAATATACACTAATTGATTAATAATGTCTCTGTGACATAAATCCAGCACTGTTCTGAAAGATTTGAACAAACTCAAAATATTCTGAATTGTATTAATTCTCATTAATTTAACCGTCGTTATACGAAGTCGGTATAACGATGGCTCTGATTTGCGATCTTAGAACTATGTAGCATGTGTTAAAACGTCGTTGTACTGCGCTGACCATATTTGAGGTTTGAAAGGTATCAACTTTAAATAACTAACCCAAGTGTCAAAGGAAAATCTTTTGTAGTTATCGAGCTATGACATAAAGTTAGTGTCTTTGTGTAAATAAAACTTCAAACTGCTCTCCTGCAGACTTGAGATAAATCACATGTGTCGTTATCTACGATTAAGACGAAATCTGTATTAGATCTTTATTTTTCAAAACTTAAATTATTATTTCAAGGTTCGTCTCACATCACCTGCTGTACATGCTAATATGTTGCTAATTATATTTTTTTTTACACATTTTAAAAATCATCACTAACACTTCTAGTTCTACAACTCTTGGTTATATCCTGCTCACGAATTTTCATTCGATTTTATTACGTGCACTTCTTCACTTCTGCATTTCTTAGGCAGATATTTCGCCTTATTCTTAAAATAGTAATACTGTTATAACTGTGATTGCTACTCCAACACTAAAAAATAAACAGGATGGAAGAAACGTCAATACATCAGCCAATACTTCATTCATTGTGGTGAAAACATTGACATGAATTTAATATTTTATGAAGAAATAGTAGATATGTGTGAATAAAACTAACTTCTACCATTTTTTAAAAATAATATACTACATATCAACCTTTTATTATATTTGAACCTAAACTCCAGATTAAAATGACTGGTTTGCATGATGATAGAAGTTTGTTTGACATCCGTATCGCTTCGACATCAAATAAATATATTATTTTTTAAAACACTCAGACATCACGGAGGTCCAGCACTACAGTTCATGTATGTAAGTATAACAAAATATTGACGTACCTATTTTGACTTAAAATTATTTATATGCCATTATTGTACAACTGTTAGGTGATGAAAAGTGATATTGCACTACTTACGTGCACTTTTGCACTGAAGTTTATCGTAAATAATTACAAAAGCGAAACTTTGTTTACACGATCAATGCTTGATAATATCTCAACGATCAAACACAGAATGGTACAAGCGGCTTGAGGCTTCTGTTTAGGTAACTCGCTACACGTTATGGTCAGAACTCTCGATCACCAAATGCTTATCTCATTTTATAAAGTATTTAACTCATTGGCGAAGCGACAGAACTCATTTTTTTAAACCGGCCGAAGATAGGCCCAAACATTTTTCTTTCAAAAACGCCAAATACTCGCTCATTCTTTGCACTCAGTATGTCTAAGATGTATGTGAATCACTATGATTTATACACTAAAACTTTGATTGTACTGGACGACAATTGAAATTTTATTAAATTTTTAAATTTTTAAATTTCTACGTCGTTCGAACGAACGGATCTTTTAGACCCGTTCTTTTTAGTGACACAGATTAAATGACACATATTCTCTGACTGTGCAGGTTTCGTCCATGTCTACATGCCAATATAAAAATAGTACATACAAGTAGCTACCTACCCAATATACAAAGCTAAGGAGCTATATTGTGAGAAAATGTTTACATATTATCACTTGATTTTTTCAACTTCTAATTGTTTCGTGGCATAATTTACAATGTACATTTTCATCAATACAAAACATTAATCGATAAAGCTTTGAGTAAAATCCACAATTGTTTTTATAAAAGGTGCTTGTAAAATATGATTTTATTTCTGTTAGCCGCCGGGGTCCGCTTTATCTTCCGAGGGGCTTTCTTTTTTCCTGGGGACAATAGATGGCGGTAATGCTTTCTTTATTTTACTGTCGAGTGGTGATTACCTCTCTCGAATTCCCGAAAGCGAAAATCGGCCCAAACTCGAGAGTAAAACTTCTGGGGTGGTATGCCGTCATTATTGTATGGGGAGGGGGCTTCTTCGCACAGGGTGATTCAGAACGAATCATTCTTTATTATTTTTTAGCATATTTATTATACATTGGTTTGGTGTTGTATGTAAAAGTAAATTTGGTGTCATATTTATTTATTTATAAAAAAAATCAAGAGTGGTGCCATTTACAAAACATTTTTTTCACATGCATACTGCTGCTGAATGATGGCCTCCCCAAGACTTTACTACTCTTGACCTCCTATTGCTAGTCTAATGTCATCAAAAACTATATATTATTTATATTACTGTCACTGTCGTATGAAATAAATTTAACTTTTATTCACATCTCACCAAAAATACTCCACGATCAACAGACTTTCCATCCTAGGAAACGAGTATGCACAAATTGCTTAGATAGATATTCTCAACATAACTTAAGTCGTTACCGAAATCTCCTTACGAACACTTCACCGTTACTTTATTTGATTAAACTTTGTTAATACATATATGAACACGTCTTTGTTCTTACTGATATACACTTTTAATTGTCTTTACTTAATTTGTGATTTATGTACTACACAATATCTATCTGTATTTGTACAGATAGATATTATGTTATAAATTTCATGTGTATACATTTTTAAATAATTTTTAAGCAGATATTATTCACATTTATAATGTACACTGTCATCTAGATATATATAAGTTCTTATTTTATTGTAATAGATGTAAACCGTTGAAATAAAATAAATAAATTAATAAATAACTAAGAATCACTATATCTAAGACTAATAAGATAATAAGTAGTAATAATAAACTAATAATAAGACACCAAAATTAAATGGAGCACTTAATGTACACTAATTTTGCACTAGTTGCTCGTCTGTGAAACACTTTATATTCGTCTTCTAGAATGTTTGCCCGTCCTTGGAATATTAATGCACACCGCTTCAATGTTCCAACGGCACGCCTTTGCAGTTAGTGTCAGTACGGTCTAACTACGAAAATTCAAAAATCTTTTATATCGTGCCATCAAACATTTATTTTACGTAAATTCGATATTATGCCACAAATTTAAACATTTTATGTATCTACTTATATTTAATTTTTTTTTTTTTTGATATAAAATATTTATTATTAAGAAATGTACGCCAAAAATCATCATAGAGCTTCTAAAATTTTTAAAAAAAAATCTGAATTTCTTTATTATTACTATGAATCTACAACAAACTTCCAAAAAATATTGTAATTTTTTATTTTATTTATTAATTAACGCCTTATAGGGCTTTTACATCAGATAGGTAAACATTAATAGAATATATAATTAATAAAAAATATTAACATGTAAGCATAATAATGATATAAACTTGAAAGAAAATACTTAAAATACAGATATAAATAAAGATAAATATAATATAAAGTAAAAAGCAAGTATATAACAAGCAGAAGCATAAGGAAAACATAATACAATAGAAATTCAAAAACAAAAAAAAGTAATAACATAGAGTGAAAAGCTTTGAAAGTCATAATATAATAAAAAAAATTACATACAAATACAAATCAATTATTTAAGTCCAATTCGACAAATACTAGTAATCTTTCAATACACCTTCAAATATATGTTTGAATAATATACAGTTATTGGCAAAGACGTCAATAAGTCTACAACACATTAAGTCGAGGTAATAAAAATCTAAAATAGCTAATGATGTTAATCATAGTGGCATTTATTGTAATAAAATTGACAATTTATTTCCAATCAGTCTATAGGCACTCTCCCATATGTCGTCACACAATTTTCATCTCAAGTCATCCCCTTCCGTTCTTAGCCTCGAGGAATTCCCGACATCTGAATCCCGCCACCATCCCTCGAACAAATTGGCAATCGAAAGACAAGGGCGACATTATGCCGCGGAGAAGCCTCGCCAGCTAATGAATACAATCCTTAAGTAGTCCGGGAGAAATCCTTGAAGCACTCTCAGGACTCTGACGATCATGGTCCAGGATTTCGAGCTTTTATGTCACACTAGCAGGAGATAAAACAGTGGCTTTAATTTTCCCGTCAATCTCTCCGTCAATGTTTCGTAGTCTGGTCTTATTTGTTTCCAATGCATTCCTTGCGAAACTGGAGTAGGTTATTAAGAGCCTAACCTAACCTAAGCCATATTCTTATATAATAAATATTGCTATTTCTGTATAGCATTCAAATGTCGTCAAATTTGGTTTGAAATTTATGAATTTAATTAATTAAAAAGCTTATAATTCATAAATGTGAATAACTTAACGTTTGTTTACATTTTAGGTTTTTTTGATTGATTGAATTCATTAATTTCCAACATGTCAAACTCAAAACGTCAAAATGGCGGCATTACAATGGTATATATAATAACTATCAATAAATAAAAAATAGCCATATTTTTATTTCAGAATATGGCTAAATATGTATCTTTAAAAGTGCGCCAGTGCTATCCATTTTGACACTTTTATTTTCTAATTTGTAACATTTTAAACATTTTACAAGTATCCAAGATAATATAAAAATAGTATGTACTTAGCATAGGGATTACGGTCTAAGCGAAATAAAGAAAATTTAAATATCTGTATTATTACATTTATTTTCACCAGACCCGTCATGGTTTTGAAAACAATATTCAAAATTTCGTATTTCTAAAGCATTCATATTAGAGATTATAATTAATTAATTATAATCTCTAATATGAATGCTTTAGAAATTATTATAATTAATTATTGATTATAATTAATTATAATCAATAACCAATCATTCGTCAGTTCTTAAATTGTGCATCTTTATGATTGATAGGTACTCGATTCAAGATGGTTGACAATAAATTATTTATATTAATGGAATACTTATTTTCTTCTTCAAATGTAGCAAATTTATTTTGTGGTAACATAATTATAATTAATATAAATTAACTTTGTTTAAACCACTTAAATAAGTGGTTTAAACAAAGTTAATTTATATTAATTATGAATACTTATTTCATGTGAATAATTTTTTGACAGATTAATGATGCGCGCGCATGCGATTCATGGTCTCGCATTCCCGCTACAGGCTGTTTCCTGCAACACGTATTTCCGCTACAATTCCGTTACAATAAAAAATTACCCTTAATGCGACAAAAGAGTATAAACTCAAAACTATACATTATTATTGATTGTTAATTTTATGAAATTTCAACCTGGATAGTGTCTGGCGGACATTGCCCAGTAGTTTGACATTTAAATTAGCTAAGCTTCATTAAAAATTTGACATTTAAATTAACTAAGCTTCAATATCATTGAAAGATTTGGTAGATACTTCGTGGTGCAACATTATAATTTCAAATATGTTTTATTATACTTTGTAATACACACACAATATGAGTTATTAAATTACAACTATAGTTTCGAGAGGAGCAGTCCCTCTCATCATCAGGTATAGATAATAACTAACTTAAATACAAAATTTATCAAGTATCAATGAATAGTTTGGAAACCGTTGAAATCCTAAAAAATTTAAATTCTGGAAACACATTAATAAATAATATCACATTTCAGTCCACTTCACCACTCCTAGAGCTGTTCGGCGGAAAAATACCCTTCCCTGCCGCGCGCCCCCCTGACCCCCTGACCTACCCAATTAGATTGATAAATTTTGTATTTAAGTTAGTTATTATCTATACCTGATGATGAGAGGGACTGCTCCTCTCCAAACTATAGTTGTAATTTAATAACTCATATTATGTGTGTATTACAAAGTATAATAAAACATATTTGAAATTAACTAAGCTTCATTAAAAAATTATTCACTGGACTCTACACATCGATAATAGAATCGAGAGAGTGCAGAAAAAGTTTCTACGTATTTTGTCATACAAAGCTGGTCAACACAATAACCTTCACAGCTACGAAGATCGACTTGCCTTTTTCAAGATGCACAAACTTGAGTCCTGATAGAAAATATCCGATCTAGTTGTGCTACACAAGATCCTCGCGGAGCTATTGATTCTCTTTCTCTATCTGACATAAATTTGCATGTTAAACCCCGTATAAGAAACCCGGAGTTCTTTAGAATAAGCCAGCACACTAATAATGTTGGCTACTTTTCTCCCATCACAAGGTTGTGTCGCACATATAATATGTATTGTGCTGACCCTAACATTGATGCTGATATTCTTGCAGATACCTTATCATCGTTCAAAAACTCCTCATACACAACATCCATTATCTAAACGATGATCTGAACCTATAGATTCATTAAATCAATTATTTATTAAATACTAATCATATTACATTCAAACACTAAATATACAATACACTTACACGTACAATATACTTAAATGCAAAAATATATGTTACTAGAGCGTGCCGAAGACACTTGTAATTGTGTTTATTTATAATGTTTTATTATTAGAGTATCTTGTACCTATTATCCTGTTAGTCTCTAATAAATGCTTCTTCAAACACCTTCACTTCAAACTTCAAACAAGCAAAATCATTTTGTGGTGACATTATAATTATAATTTATAGAAATTAACTTTGTATACACCACTTTTTTATTAAAGTACTTAATATTATATTTTATTATTATATATTATATTATAGCTTTTTATATTAATAATAAATTAAAAAAATACATATTAAATAAATTGATGGTGTTTATAAATTGATTTGTAATGATTGTGATTATTTTTATATAGGAAAAACATCTAGAAATTTTGGAGTTACGGAGCATTTAAGTTGTTTGAATAGTAATAATTATTCTGAATTTTCTAACCAGCTTTTGGCTATGGATCATTCTTTTGATATTAATTTGATATTAATAAGGGCTTACAAATTTTACATACAAATTATAAAGAATCACAGTTTGATAAATTAGAAATTATGAAAATAAGAAAAAGTATTAATAGTAAATTGAATATTATTAATAAATAGGTCATTTTTAAAAAGAGTTATCTTTTAAATTTATTTTCATGTTAAGTAGGTACTTTATTATTATTCATTTTTCATATATAATTTTTTATTATTTTGATTATCTGTACTTCGATTTTTAAATTTAATTTTGTACATTTGTTATCCTGATGAAGAAGCCATTGGTTTTTAAACTTGTTGATGTTTTTCGTATAAAAAAGTTAATTTCTATAAATTATAATCTCTAATAAATATTTAAAAAAATAAAAAATGAGCGATTATTTTCCTGTTTTATCAACAATTCAGCCAGTAAATAAAATAATTCACAAACGCAGTCAACTTTTCCCATTCCAATCGTGTTTATTTTTCAGACTCGCGTAAAACTGTTTTAGAATTAGCGAACTGAGGGCGCCGTAAACATTAGTACGGCACTTCGAGGCCTTAAGTGTTTCGCCATACTCCATCCGAGCTGAGAAAGCCAGCTAACATCAACTTTATATGAGAGATCAACTGTAAGTATTATATATTCGGGGGCCGGCATAAAAAGCAACACAATAAAATTGTTGAATTTACTGGGCTCATCAAATGTTAATACATTCTCCCTTTTTATCAGTTTCTTTTTATTTGATTCCGCCTGTGACCGTTAAATTACACAACACTAGCTTACCCGCGCGGCTTCGCACGCGTAGATTTTTGGTAAACTTTTAGTCATATTTTATCAATTTGAGTATTAAGACTTTTTTTATATAACTTTTCTATAGAAAGTTTATATATCTCTTAGCGTTAAGGCAGCGTTCGTAAAAAACGCCTCGCTCGAGACCGCATACAAGGTCGAAAAAATTTCGTTAACTCACCAAACTGCCGTGGCGAAATTGGATAAAGCGCCATCCCCGGATTGAATGGAGGTCCGTTGGTTCGAACCTCGGTAGCAGTTTAATATTTTTTCGTTAATTTGATTTTTCTGTGTCTTTTTTAATTGATTAATAAAAATTTGTGAAGTAGGTCCACCACGAAAAGCCCTTTTATTTTATCGGGATAATATAGAGATTACCTCCTACATCCAAACTTACAAACCTTATTTTTTTAATTTTTTTTTATTTTCATTTATTGGTTTTCTTACAGCAATATAATTAATCAATCTTGAAAAAAAACAATGATTGATGTACAGAGTTTTGGGCCAATTACAAGAAAACACATATATACAATCGATAAAAAAATAAGAAAAAACATGTCCAATAGTGAGTTTGTGTGAGTGTGTGTATTTGTGTGTTTATTTATTTATTTTGAGCGAGTTTTACCTCTTTATATTTATTATAGACTAGCTGCAGCCCGTAAAAAATGACGGAACATTCGTACGCGTCTTTGCTAAGCCCTACATAGTCTATATTTATAATATCTTTTTGGCGGCCCACAGAGAAGCGACCTTAGCAACATGCGTATAGCGGCCGGTTCGGGTTTACTGGCTCGGACAGTCCAACCCCTCTCCGGCCGTCCAATTCGTTTTTTTAGACATGAATTCGACCGAAATTACGGACGTTAAACAAACTAACGAGGACAGACGGACGGACAGATTGATAGTAACTTTGGGGATATGAAGCACGTAAATATAATTATATATTAAAACAAAATCAAACTTCTGGACGTTCTTTGTTTTATAGGATCTTAATAATTATGTATATCTGTAGTTGAAAGCCAATATGCCTTAAATCCTTTTTTAGGTAATATTATTACCTAAACAAATATTCGTTCATATAACGCCTCATTCCTTCATTTCTGAAAATATAATACTCTTATTCCTTATAGTAAGTACACTGTTATGTCTATCCAAAACAACATAAGTAACCATATGATATTAATTCATTCTATCATTGGGATATTCCTGTCACTTATATCGCAATACTCTTATATCGAACGTCATCAAATGAAAAACTATTAATTAAGATAAATTATAGAAGCCCCACAGAGAAATCTATGAGCCTGAGAAACGTGTATGGATGTGGAGGCCTTTTTATACGATGGCCCAGGGCTACATCCTGTATGAGCTAGCTTAAATGATCACTCTACACAATGCAACGTTCACCAATTCCATCGTAAGAAAATCCACACATTGTAAAATTTTGAAAGTTCTATATACTTTCAAATATGAGAATTTATTTTATTTGAATTTAATATGTTAGAGAAATCTGTAATGTTTTCTCATGAACATGGATTTTCGCAACTAGTAATGATAATCTTACGATAGAATTGATGGTCGTGGCATTGTGCATAGTGATCACTAACCTAAGCCAGCCTTAAAAAATAGTGTTTAAATATCAAGGAGCCCTATAGAAACTTATTATAATTATCTTCTATACTAACACCTCGCTTTTTATATAGTTTCATGTGAATTGTTAGATGTGGTGCATGGGGTATTTTTGTGTAATGCATAATAATAATACTTTCCACAAATGTTTCTAAAAAATATTAAATGTAAAAGTTTTTTTTTAAATAACTGGTTTCTTACATTAAAGTTGACAACAAAATAATCTTATTGAATAATACTATAAAAATATTATTTGTGCCTATAGTAAAATGGAATAGAAATGAAAAAGTTATTTGAAAAAAAAAACTGATGAAACAATTACTAAAATGCTTTTTCTATAAAATTAGTTTCTTGTACTTCAGACATGGCTCTCGGGAACATTATTATTATCAACAAATTGAATAAATAATTCATTTTTCTGCGACGCCATACCGTCTCTTAAATATGTTTTAATCTGATGCAAGAATGGCAGATAAATTCTTGAGCCGGTTCATTCTCCATTCTTGGTATCCACTGCTTATCGTTTCAGGGAATAAAACTGATGGTGTTTATAAACATCGTAAAACATTACGTCCATTTATTATGATTCTAATACCTTCACTCCAGAACATCGTAGCCAACAATTTAATGTAATTTTTAATTTTAAAAATGGAAGTAAAAAAATATAGATAATTCACGTACATACTCGTAAGAAAATGTATGCTACATTCATCAAAGAATGCTTACTCTTATCACATATTTTTTAAATATCTATAGATATCTATTTACGTGGAAAATGTTATCGACGTTTTGATAGAGTATTTGAATAACTAAACACCATGACTTTTCCTCGCAAGGGCAGACAGAGAGGATAGAACGCCACACTCTTCTGTCCTGGCACACTAGTCGTGCCTCGTCCATTTTCATTCATATACATGCTCAACGACTATTCAAGGCCTTTGTTGAAGACAGGACCACCCTTCAATATTTGGTTTATCTGATCATGCCAAACGGATGTTCTCTATTCCTGCTGCCTTCAACACTCGCTTCATATTTTTTTTACCTCTCTCACATGACAAAACTATCTCGGCGATCCTTTCTTTATTCTACTACGCTACAGCCCAGTATTACTTTTATTTATTTTTTATTTTTAGTGAGACACACTAACAGAATAATAACATAATACACATAAAAATAAACATAACAATACTTAATCAACATATAAAAAAACAATAATTATTTCAAACTCAACTCAATATCCAAAATACAAGTGGCTTTGGCCTGCTCTAGTAACATACATATGTTTAGTGCATTAATACAATGCAATCTGAAAAAAGTTTGCGCACGTATTTTGAACAGTGAATGTATGAATGCAAGTGGCGAAGAAGAAGCAAACAAAATAACATTTTTAACAATTATTGACAAAGAGAACATTGCAAAATTAAGAACAACTGTTGAGATTATTTTACCAAAGAGAATTAATTATCTTGTCATGTTTCAGAATTGATATTCATTTTATTTTACGCTTCATTAGGTCACGAGGCCCAATTACAGAAGCGAAACACATCACAAAACACATAGATTAATTGTGTCCTCACCGGGAATCCAATCCGCAATCCTGGTGTGAGAAGCCAGTGTCATGCCCACTGGGCTACGAGGACCGCTATTATGCTAGGGATTCACTTATTTTTTGTTCATTTCTCACTCTATCGAACACAGATTCTTCACAAATATGGACATGTCATGTGATCCACATGGATTTTTATATCTAAGTGATCATTATTAATAAAAAATAATATATAATTGCCTTTATTTTAATAAAATATGTAATTAAAATTTTATATACAAGATGGATGCTAGAGAACGAAGTACAAATGATACGGCAGGCACAAATAGTATTCCGCGGGAAAAAATTATGATACTGAGTAAGAAAGCAAGAAAAAAAATATTTTTGTACCTTGCGTTTACGAGAGTTTTTTCTGTATTTTTTTATTTTTGATAGTTACGTTGTTTTGACAAGAAGGCGTCAATTGCACCATTATTTTCTGTCAGTTGTTTCTAATAATTTCAAGAATAATTATTTATACAATACGCCATACAGATATGTTGACGGTTTGATAATGTTTTTAATTATTTATTCAGGCGTTATTCAAGTTGTGGGCACACCGTAAAATCATAAAGGGTGTCCTCGCCCAGTCGATAAAACAGTCGTCATTATTCAAAACTGTTTACGTTATCTCCTTAATGGTGCCAGGAAAATATATTTCAGCCATATATGACTTCCTTTTAGTGTGCCAACTTTTGACGACCAAGAGAAGAATCATTTCAATCTTCATTTTGCAAATTATTCACAACATTATAGATCCTCCCGGAATTAACGGTTTGCTATCCTTTCAGTTCCACTCAGATCTATCAGACAGAGCTACCTCTTTTCCCTTTCAACCTGTCATACTAATAATAGAAAATCCTCTCCCATCCCACATATACATATGCTCAGAGTTCAGACTAGGTATATAAAGAAAAATAAAATTCAATATTTATTTTTATCACCAAATATGAAAAATATCGTCATATGGTGAAGCAGATACTGGAAACTCGGCCCCCTTTCTGACATTATATATATATATATATATTACACGTATTACTTTACTCTTTTTTATCACTGAGTCTTGTCTGTATCGTCAGAGACATATTCTTTTATATTCTATTCTTACTATTCTTCTATTCTGCCCGTCTGTTCGTCCGTCCGTCTGTCTGTCTGACTGTCTTCGTAACTTCATGTAACGTCCGTAAATTGTTTTATAAAAACTTTTTCCTTTCTTTTTCTTCTTTTTTTCTGCCTCCTGTTTTCCCTGCATGATGAATTGTACAAAATCATATTTCACATTGCCAAGAATGTGTCCAAAGTAGTCAGCTTTCCTTCGTTTGATAAGTGGAAGTACCTACCTACTCTTAACTTGACGGACGAATTATTATTTTACATATCTGGGATCTCCATTAAACTACAGTGAGCGATTACCAGCTTAGTACTTGCTAACTTACCTACCATCACGCCGTTTCTCCGCGGGGCTAGGCAGATAGGATGGAGCGCCTGGATTATATCCTGACACTCAACTCTCGCCTCATCCATATTTGCATGCAACCACCTGAACGACTTTTTTTAAAATTCTATTGACTATGCTATTAGATGTTCCACATTCTTTCATGATTGTTTTATTCTTTACTCTATCATAAATTAATTTGTACAGCTTACGTCTAAGTGATCTCATTTCCATTACATTCAGTTTACTTTCACTTTGCCAAATCTAGGGTTCACTTCCATACATCAGTGCTTATGATACTTATGATAGCTTATAGTACAGAGATTCGAGGTAACCGGACGATTTCTTGACAGTTTTAAAATCAGCCGTATTCTAATATATCCTTAATGAATTGTTTTATGTTGGCATATCCATTAATTGATATTTAATGTGGTGTTTTGAGGCTGGCCACCCTGACCCAAGAAGGAAAGGGGGGTTGGTATAAAAAGTTGAGAGCGCATGGGCCGTCCACATATAGTATAAGGTCACGGTAGCTAGTGTCGGGCCGCAACACGTACTTTACAATAAAACAAGAACAATATCTACTACCGCCTGTTTTTTTGATTTAACAAGCCCCGTTTTACCAAAGTGGAAATACACTGCATTTAAAATGAATATTGATGTAGAAATATTAATACAAACTTAATATCCAACAAAATCAACCTTTCAGTCGTCAAACAGACATTAAAAAACGAACTATGTGATAACCCATGAACGCTGATCTTTCATACTTCGGCCTGGAGCGGTTTTAGCTGCTCATCAGAAACATGGACTCTAACGGAGAAAAACGAAACAACACTCAATCTTTTGGTCATGGCACTTCAAGGATGTGTTGTGTATGCAAGGATGCTTTGATACTATGCGTCAACCGACGTTAAGTGCGTTTTTACTTATTTTAAACCTGCATTACCTGTCATCTGCCAAAATCCTCCGAACTGAAATGTCGTAATATCCAGTCCTTCTTCCCTACTATAGATGTACAGATAATATTTCAAGTTTAATACTATAACATAAGTCTGAGTGAAAAAAGGTAGTAAGAAAACATGAGTGTGTGTTTGCGTACATTCTTATAATAGATTGGTATAATGCGATATTTTTAAAAGTGTTCCTTTATCACCTGTACTAGCTGGTTGGCCCGGCTTTGCTCGGGACCATAATTCTGTAAGCATAGAATTGTGTTGACGTCTCTTTTTTGCTGGTTTCGGCACCTGTGATTGGATTGCCTCGCTGGACCGCCTTCACTTTGCCAAAATATTAACAGATATTTTAGCACACAATCACAACACTCACTACTCCGGTAGAAAATTCCGATTTTCTAGACCTTTATCGAACGTTCAGGGATCTTCTCGATTCACGTCTAAGATTGGAAGCTTATAGAATTTTCTAGAATCTTCTAGAACACTCCCCTTCCAGAACTTTCCAGAGCTTTACTGGACATTCTGAAACGTTCTTGACTCACCGGCACACTTCGCTTTTGGAACCTTATGGAACATTCGGGATTTTTCTAGAACGTTTTCCTTCCAGAACTTTCTATAGCGGATTTTTCCGGAACCTTCTGGACTTACCGACACAGTCGGCGAGCCCATTCTTGAACAATCTGAAGCATTTTCGGCCTTCTCATAACAAAAAAATATGCTAGAATGCACATTTTCGTCTCCCACTCCCACCCACGCTCAGCCACCCCCACCAAACTCGCACATTTTTAACGGGACACCAAGGGCTATCCACCACCATAACCACCACGGGGTGGTAGTATCTGGTTGTGAAGAAAACTTGGCGGATAGGGAAACACGGGTTTCTTTTTATATAAATATATTGATTATCAACAGTATTATGGAAAAAAGTAGTGTCCTTTCTTGTTTATATTCAGCTCAATAATTGAACCTATAAACATATTAATGGGCAATAAAGACGTGACGTTTGTTTAATATTGTTGAAACGCATCGTTAAATAAATATTTATTGTTATTCATCACGGATTACATAAATTATATAAAGGGCCTTCAATCATTACACGTTGAATTAGGACCGGCAGTTAAGCAGTCGGCTACTGCCGATTGCTTGCCGCTAGGCCCTTCCGGGGGCTGTGCTGGTCGCTACGCTGCCATTGTGGTATCTTCAATTCGCTATTGGCAATACAGGCCGTAGTGCTGTCGATGGTGTCTGCGATATCTACTAATTTTTTCAATAGAGAAACAAAAATTTGGCCCACCTGCATGTACACCAAGAGCCAGCGCCATGCTTACGTTATAGTACGTTATGGTACCTAAAGTATTATATTTGACTTCGGGGGATTTTGGCAGATACAGTTACAAAAAAATGATTTGATTGAACAAACCTGATTTTTTAATATCTTTAACGAGACGATAATATACACTTATATAAATCAAGGCCAGACGCTTTTCGCGGATTATTTCTTACACCAGGTGCTTTGAAGCTTTATAATAATCATGTAATTTACGTTGTAGTAACAGATCTAAAACTTGTATATCTTATTCGGGCCACAATTTATTATTTATTAATCAATGCCCTAGTGGGGTTTTACAGTACAAGAAAATTTAAAAAAAATTTATATACCTAACATAAAACACGTTTTACAGTCAATAATTAAAATATAATAATACAGATAAAACATTTTTTAGATAAGTAAACAATATAAATTGTAACAATATAAAATGAACAGTATATATATAAACGATGATAAGCACACAAGCAAACAGTAATAATTAGAAACCTTTAACAATTAAATAATAGAGTAAAATAAAGATAATTAAACCAATATACCAGATAAATATGATAAAAAGATAAAATAAGTCAAAAAATAAATTTAAAAGATAAAATCAAAACATATTAAAAAGGGAAATGAACAATAATTAGGACACTTTAAGATAAATAAATAAATAAATATATATAATTTATGGAGAATAAAACACAAGTAAAAATTCTATTGGTATATTCTGAGGCCAAGTATTTCCTTAATTCGGGTATGCATGACGGTGAATTTAATGCATAGTTATTCCTTTGGGTACCTACAAAGAACACTTCGTGATGTCTCGTTTGTCTCGGTATATTATACAAGACTATCTGAATCAGTTCAGGGCAGTCCAACGTACTTTTAATAATTTTAAATAGGAACAATACGAGTATGTCGCTGACATCTCTTCTGTATGATACATAATTTCTGCAAATGAAGAAATAAAATAACAAAGTTATAAACATAATTCAATAATTGTGTAGTGGTCATGACGATCGCCTAGTGATCTGATGGTCGGTTGTTCGGGCCCCATTCCAGGACATCATCAAGTTAGTCTTATTCTCATAGCACAAGCGTTTAGCGTATTTTGAGAATAATAATAATATTGATGCGACACACAAAAAATAAAAAACAATATTACCCGATAGATTATATTTTAACGTTTTGACTTAAAACGTTAAAATATAAGACATCGGGTATACTGTATACAAAAAAATATGTATAAAAATATTGGTATACAAAAAAATGTGATTATTCTTTTGTAGCTGTTACCTGTTATCTGACAAAATCCCCCTACCACAAATGTCATAATATCCAAACCTTTTTATTACAATAGCGTACATTCATAGAAAATATTTCAGGTTTGATACTGTAACGCAAGTCTGTCGGTCGCTGGCTCCCACTCTAATGCTCCTTGGTATGCCTGCAAGAGTGTGTGTGCGCCCAATAAAAAAGGCATAAATGTTTAGTTTTTGGCGTAAAATTGAATCGCTCTTTCCTAATACGATCCGAAATTAAGGTTTTTTGTTGCATCTATAAAAGCGCAGGACGGGGCCGTCTCACTTGACGGGCGTTTAATAAAAAACGATACTAACAATGCCGTTTTATGCACCGTCAAATAAAACGCACCTCATCAACCCCATTGCATTTAACGAGCCTTCAAATTTATGCGTTTTCTAATTTTAAAAGGCTACCACTCTTTCTCAATGCGTTCGATCCAAAAAGGGTAGACACTCAAAAAGCTCTTTTGGGCGCAGTAAAAATCTAAATAATACCAATTTATGATGCATAATTCAAAATTTTATACACTTAATCTGTTAAAAAGCTGCCTACAATAATATGTCTATCTGTACATGTGTTCTGAGAACACAATTACTGGATTTATTCTGCAGAGGGACAATTATTATTCTTTCCAACCCCGGGAAAAAGAAGCTGATCAATCTCCGCGACTATCAAATCTCTTCCCGGTTCCCGGCTGGAACCTACCGATTGTTTTTATCGTACGAAACGAGGAAATGAAAACACGAAAGACTTCTACAATTCCGGTGACAAAAAAGAGAATTTCTTCGTAAAATAGCTATCAAAGGAATGAACGAAAAAAAAAATGTTACGAAAGAGAGCTATTTTTCTCAAAACTTTTCTTTTTATACCCTGCGATATTTATTTTTTCAAAACAAAAAATATAAATTTACAATTTAACATGTTCCAAATATTTCTTCATTCAAATTTTTCAGTATTTAAATTATAAATTGTCAAGTTCTTACTCGCACGAAATAATAAAGAAAACAAAATATTTTTATTAATCCATAAACAAATATATACAAAATATGAAACAATTTCAATGTTTAAGACATATTAAGTAAACACTACATTGACAAATCATTCGACAGGTATTTTGGAGGAAACAATATAAATTAAGATCAATCATAGAAGTCTCACAGAAGATGAAACTATTTATGAAAAATATGTATGGAAATTCTTTTATAGGATAGCCCAGGGCTTACGACCTGTGTGAGCTGGATTAAGTGATCACTATCCACTATGAAATGGTAACCAATTCCATCGTGAGAATATCCACAAATATTTTTTTTAAAATTTGAAAGTGAAAAGTTTAATGTATTTGAAGGGACTGCCAGAGATATCTGTAGTCCTTCTCATGACAAAATATAAATAGATTTTGCAGGTGGTAATGAAACCTATATTTTTTAAATATAACACATATAAAAATAAAAATATAAACATCCTACCTCATATCACCAATTTTTTGTACCAACCTGAGTCTTTGAATAAATGGCGAAAAAATAATCAAACAAATACGCCTTTCGCTATCACGGTAACAAGATTATCGATGTTAATACTTGTTGATGTTAGCTAGGGAATCGGCCTGTTCTAATATATGTACAAATTATTGTTATCTTAGATCAATAATTGGTACTTATACCAGATCGGTATGATTCTAAAGTTTATGAATTAGCTTACACCACATAAAAATATTTTTTTAAATTTAATTTTTCTATTATTAATTGTGGTGTGACATGATTATTTTAATTTAAACTAAATTAAGTTTTGTAATACACACACGTTGAGTTAATTTAACACGACTATAGTTTCTAGAGGAGCAATCCCTCTCATTTATAAATCTTTGTGAATTGATTACGATAAATTTATAGAAAAATATTAAAAAGATAATTTACAAATTGAAGTAAAAAACATGTGAAAAAAATCACACCACATGTTCTATAATCAAAATATATTCCCTTACCTCCTCCTCCTCAACGTATTTGTGAATTTAGAACCTTCAAGGTACCTACCTTAAAAAATTTTGATTTTTTTAAAATAAAGTATATGTATTGTTTCAATAATAACTAAAAAAAATATTGAAAGTACCTTACAATTGTCGATGTGTTTTAATTTGATAAGAAGTGCTTATTAAAACCAATATAACAATAGATAGATTATTATAGGGAATAGAATATTATCAGTACATTATAGAATAGTTACGCGACGTGTATGAAGCGTATTGAAAACGAAAAACAATAATGCTTTTATTGCATATCGATAAAAGAATCCATCAAAATATTATTATCATAAAATAAAAAATGTCTCTAGGAATAAAAGTACACTTAATGGAGGGATGAACATAAAATATTTATAGAAAATCTGGACAAAACCATAAAAATACCCCCTGTGAGTCACTCAGTTAGGTTCCTGCGTTTAGAAATAATCATAGTATCAGTAACTTATAAGTGCACTTATCATAATAGCATTTTTCATCTCACATCATTGTTACTTGTTATTTAAATTAGAGATGCATGAATAATCTTACAATATGTACTAATATATATTATGTTATTAGAAGACTATGTCATTTGAATTTGCACTTGCTGTGGTGGATCTCTTTGTCCTTAGCAATAAGAAATAGTGCATCGGAGATTCAAAAATGACGACTAGACTCAAAACACATTTTTTCATAAATTTTTGTAATTTTCCTGTGTGAAGGTTATTTTAAATTATATTAAAAAATGTTTTCTCTGGTCACTTTCACTATTTGTTATTTATAACAATTAGAACGTTATAAATGCTGGCGCATCATCTTCAGTAAAATTACTAATACTAAACTTATGACTAAAGCACGACGTGAGAAGTGATAAGGAGAGAGAGGGTGAAGGGGCTTGGTTAGTAAGTGCAAAAAGGGGTCGCAATGGATTAGAATAGAAGGTGCATTATCAAAATTTTGAAAAATGTATATATGTTCTAAATCGGATTCTTTCATATTTTGAATGGGCTATGCTCACGAGCCACCAATAAGATTTCCATACACTTTCCCCATATAAATAGCCTCGTCTCTGTGAGACTTCTACATATAAATTATCTTAATTAATAATTATCATTCTATGGAAAAAAACAACTACTATTTTTCTCAGATAATATATATAAATAGTGTTGAAAATCGTTGTGTTTAACTTTAATCCTTGTCCTTAATAGCGGAGCGATATCAAATATTTCAAGAAATCCTTGATTTATTAATTATTAAGCTATTTTTTGAGTAGTCTTTGGTCTTATTCTTCTCAAAAAAGTTTTTTTTGCACATTTCTTAGTAATTGTATTGAAAGTGTTTTTTTAATGATGATTAAGAGACTTTTATTATTTTTTCTCAAATATTTGTAACTACAGCTTCTAAACCTTCTTCATTGATCTCTATCTCTATCTTATTCTGATGCCTTGTATATTATATCAACAAAACTTTTTCCCATTTCATTTATATGTATTTTCATAATAGTATATTGCAATATGTGCCGAGTATGCACAGACAAAGAATTAAGTGGGTACGTGCTTGTAAGACATACTTGCTATTTACATACGGATTTTCAATTTTTTTCCATGTATTTAAATTACTTTTTACCATGCAAGAAATCGGATTACACTGTTCCAGAATTTTCACAATGGTTGCTGAACTGAAAATAAAAAGAGGAGAATCGGTTTTGAGTCCCGCGTTTCGAATATTATTTTTTGAGGTTTTATTCGTCATTTCGCCGGAGATATTCAAAGCAGCGATTTGTATTTCACCCTCTGTTGAATATAAACTGAATCGAGGGGTGGTTCCTGAAACAATAACACGTTTATTCTATTTTTATTTAATTTAATTAAACAGATTATCAACATGGTCCTTAATGACACTCATATAGAAGAGTATCTTGATGATATGTACTTTAAAGTGCAATGTAAAAATACACCAAAAAAGCTTAGACCAGAGTTCTCCAAGTCTCTCCGTCTTGAGCTGCGTTCTCCCAAAAGGTTACGTGCAGCCTCTCTGCAATCCATTTAATTTGTTCAGAAATATGGAAAGCGTGTTATTTTTTGACAGATATCTCATGATTGAAATGACATTGCAAGCTGAAAACACTCGCATTTACCTAGAAATTCCTGACAAAAATAAGCTGTGTACATATCACTACGCTAAAACATAGCGTCCGAGGGTTTTTGGTGCTCACAGACAAACAAACATTCCGTTTTGAAATTAGTAAACAAATTAGATTAATCATTCCAATTCGAATCCAGTGATTTTGGTGAATAAATAGACTTTAATTAAATTCAAGTGTTATTTATGTTATATATAACCACTAAGAATTACTTTTTTGCCTACCGGTTTCTAGGCGTAACCCACTACTCTAGCATGTAAATATCACTACACACCACACCCATAATACTATTTACACACCAACTAACTAACTAACCATCACGCCGTTTCCCCGCATGGGTAGGCAGAGAGGATTGAACGCCACACTCTTCTATCCTGGCACACCACTTTTGCTTCGACCACATTCATACATCTTCTCATACAAGTTCTACAGTTGTTGCCGCTTTTAACGGGGCCATTCTTAAACACTTGTTGTATCCGGTAATGCCATATCTTTCGCGGATGCCCTCTACCTTCACAGAATTCTCTTCACATGCTTGTTGCTCTAACAAACTTAGTTAGAATTAGTTAACTAACCTAGGTTGTCCTGACGAAGAGACGGGTTACGTCTCGAAACTGGTAGACAAAAAAGTAATTTTTAGTGAAATAAGTAATATTTTGTTATAATGTCTGACCACAAATTTAATGCTTTAAATATTAATAATAATATTAAATTCAAGTGTTTTATTTGACTGCCATAGCTGCAATCGTGACAATATTATAGTTTAAATTCAGTTTCAAAATAAGAACAATCTGTCACTGCGTCTTCCGCCTCACATCCCCCGAGCCGCGTTCCTTTCCTCCCCTAGAACGGGGGTAGGTAATGGAATATGTGTATTTATGTAAAATGTATGAGACTGTTTTAGATTGATTTAGTGGGCCGTTGCAGTTGACATGTCGTATCTCATATTGCTCCAGTGATTTCGGAAGATATTTCCTCCCGTGTTATTATTGTGTTTTGTGTTCACCCCTTTTGCGCCATTTTTTTGATGTGGCAATCTTCCGCCGCAACCCTTCGCGGTCGTATTTTAAATTTGGCTGCCGAAATATTTTCATATTTGTCGGAAGTGAAAACATCATGTGGTCGAATTTTATAATCTACCCATTTTTTGGCATTGCATGTAAAACACGATTTTTTCGCGCTGTTAAACAAACGTGGAAATATTTCATATTTTACATGTTGTTTATTAGTTATGATCAGTATCATTTTAAATATATATTTGCTGTTTATATAATTGCTATAATTATACAATTACTAGAAATATTATGTTAATAAATCATTCGAAACTTGTTTTACTCATAATTAATGTTAAAAATTAACTAACCGACAGTAGTAAAATAATATTCTTTGTATTCGTATTTGATGTGATAACTGCACAATTCACTTCATAGTTACTTTTATATATGGGTATTTAATTAATCACTTTTTGAACACTAAAATGGCGGGTTATTACCAGTTGTCAATTTCTTCTAACCAACCAAACAATTTAGTGGAAAAATTGAAATATTTTTCAGGTATACAAAACTCACTCCATTGAATAAGGAGACGAGTAGATGTGTAGGAACAGGGAAGGTTAAATTGATTTCGTCTTCTTTTGAAGATCGTTATGGTCTGTAATGATGTATGCCTGTGCATAGTTGATTCCATAGCCTAGCCGACTGGACTTCAATAAGGAACAGTAGAATTCAGTACTGTACATGGGAATGGATAGTGAAGTACTGTCAGCTGAACGAAGTGGAAAGACTTGATAATAAAGTAAAATTTAGATTTCGGGTAGAACTGAAGTGAGTGTGGATTGAAAAGGATATCATAAAGTAGAGATAATGAATGGCGTTGTTGGATTGGAGGCCAATGGAGAAGATAGCATAAAGTTAAGATGTGATGGAATTTTTTGAGGTCGAAGCTAAAATGGATACATACGTTTTGAAAGCATTCTAGTTTGCTGAGATGCTCTACATTGTCATCCATAATTAAACAAGAAAAGAAGTAGAGATTGCCTCTTAATTATTTTACAGTGAATCGGGAGAAAGTTCACATTTATTTCATTTCTTAATAAGCACGTTGAAACCCCACACAGTAAAAACTTACATTAATAAATTTTCTTTTAAATTTCACAGAACATTGTTCTGAAAAAATTCCAACTCCACAAGAAGGCGTTCTTTAATATAATAAATCACTTTTTTGTATTTATCTCAGAAACACCTGAGTGGAATTTTGCCGCCTTTGCTTTTGCACTCCTCACATGTACGTTCTGGCAAACGTTGAATCTTTCCTCGTTGACATAGATAAGGCGAACCTTTAGGTCTGGCGCGGTCTGCCGGCAGGGCCATTAAGTAATTGACTCGCAGCGACAGCCCATCACGGGCCGCGCTCGTGAGCGGCGCAACCTTGCTGCACTCCGTAAATGCATCATTCTTTTTCTTCTGGCCATGATGGCCGCAGTCTAATGTTACCGTTTACCATTATGTCATTGCGGTGGCAAATTATCCCGCCGATTGACGCGGTATTGACAGCTGCGCGGGGCCTATTGTCGCGTCGGCGCGGGCGTGCACATAATGAACACCACTTCTTCTTCTTCTTCCTTAGCCTTTTTCCCTCCACTGCTGGACGTAGGCCTCTTCCATTTTCTTCCACTCGTCTCTATTTCTCCCCCTTCGCATCCAGGTTCTTCCCGCTTGCTGGACTATGTCATCAGACCACCTTTTGGGAGGTCTTCCGACGCTGCTATTTTTAAATAAATATTATATTATTATATTGTAAAACTAAAATGGCAGTGGGCTGGACGTATGGCTCGAAAGGAGGGTACTAGATGGGCACCCAGAATCCTACAATGGAGGCCCTGGACAAAAAAAATATATACCACAGGGTATAAATATTAACAGAGATAAACTACGCCCGTTCTTGAAGATAAGGGGTATTCATGGCCAAAACGGTATTCCCTAGTTTGTCGAGCTCACTTCTCTCCCGACACGACTCCGAATGATTTTTGGCTATTCCCCAAATCAAAAATGCCGCTGAAAAGACCCCGATTTGAGTCACGATTAGACATTACGCGGAACGTCACGGTCCAGTTGAACACCATTTCAAAAGATGCGTTTCAGAAGTGTTTCCGACACTGACGGAATACCTGGGAGGCGTGTGTGTTTGTGTGTTTGTATGTGTTTTAACAAAGGAGATAACTTTTAATGAGGTCAGAGTTGGTATAGTTTGCAGACGTAATTGTAGAATGATGGCGATATAACCCATCTTTTTGAGAGTAAATATCCTTGATATAGTCGAATGTCCTAATTTCAAAACAAAGCAGAATTGACGCTAAAATAAATATTGAAAAATATATTATACTTTAAATATCGGAAATTTCACCATACATTTTTACACATGAGTCACTTTTTCTAATAAACAAGAATAAATATTGTGCCATTCCAAAAAATCAAATCTCTTAACAAAATACACAAAGCATTTTAAGTATATATTATGTTTCTATTGTCGATGATTCGCTTGAATATTTGACATTGTAAATAAATAAAATTCTCGTCAACTTAACGTTGTCTATGATTTATACTTTGTACTTATTTAATTTATTTTGTTTTATTTTTAAGCAAACAGACCGTCAACAACATTTTTAGGTAAATGACCCCGATAGATGATCCTAGAGTGGCAGAGTACAAAGTATAAATATGTTATGTACATTTTGAATGTGTTATAATTACATAATACACTTCTTATGATAAATTAATTGACTTAAATAAAGTCTAACAAATGTCAAATTGTAGGATGAAATTACAGAAACACTATAATAACACTACTATATCGTAGATATTTATTCTCAGAGGGATCAGTTATACCACCCACGATCTAGAATTTAGCCTAGTTATTATGTATAAAATCATATACATAAAAAATATATATTAGTATATGTACACTATATCAGACATGCCTAACCATCTTGCACCTCACTTCACGCTTGTTATACATCAAACGTCAAGTCAGTCCATTGACCGTTGGTGTTCCGTCCTTCCTTTGAGTTAAACCTCCTCTGCAGTAGCTTAAATGGAAGGATGAGTAGTTTGTTTATCTAGTGATCCCGTAGTGATCAAGTGATTGAATCTGGTCAGTAGTTTAGTGTAGTTAAGTGGTCGATAGAGTGAGGAATGAACAAATTAGAAGTGAATCTAATGCTGGCTGTTGTAGTGTGGTAGATAGAACAAAGAGAGAACTGAGATGGTTTGGTCATTTGGAACGTATGAACGAGAAAATAATGGTTAAGAAAATGTATGAGGCGAGTGTTGAAGGCAACAGGAATATAGGGCATCTGCGAAAGTCCTGGCATGATCAGTTACTACAATAATTTGAGAATGGCCCTGTTAAAAGCCGCAACAACCGTAGAACTTGTATGAGAAGATGTATGAATGTAGCCGAAGCAAAAGTGGTATGCCAAGATAGAAGAATATGGAATTTAATCCTCTCTGCCTACCCCTGTGATGAAACAGCGTGATGGTCAGTTGGTTAGTTTAGTTAGTTAAGTCAGTCAGCACGGCTTATTTTCGTAGAACAAAAAATTAACTTAGCTTGAACATAGTAAGAATATTGATGACGATAAGGCGACGAAGACGATGATGGTGATGACGTCGTTATAATAACAATAGTGTCTTGACCGCTATTAAATATATAACATTGTTCATTTCGTCAATTTTAACGTGATGATTATTGCATAAAAAAATAAGTATATTAGCATATTTCTGTCACTTGACGCTGGCAAGACGCTACCCTACGCTAGATGGCGCTGTTCTCACAGATTCTCTAAATAATAAAGTTCTTTATTAGCCTCTGTAAAATTTATTTTTCCAGAGTAGGTACTTGCACATCCACCGAAAACATTATCGTTAAAGAATTGATTAACAATAAAAAATTCAAAAACCAAAACCCAGTATTTCTTTTGATTTGATATACCGCCAGGACATTTGAACTATTAAGTAATGTAAAAATGTAAATCAAACAATTAAAAGCTCGTCATTTTCGACGGCTGCTTCCTGCTTAACTGGTAAATAATAATAGTACATATTTGAAAAGGTGGTCTTTATTTGTTTCACAAAAATATATGTTTCATAAAGGCAGCATTTCCGCTAGAATCCCAATAATTTCGTTGCGTCTTCGAATTCTTTTTTTTTAATTTAAAAAGAAATATATATTAATGAACTTTTTTTTGATTTTTTTAAAATAAAATAAATAAATAATTATTTCTTAGTAACCGACATGTAAAAAGTACCGTCACTTTTGACGGGTTACAGCTAGTAATATGTAATAGAAATATTGAAATTTGACAGAAGTTTTGACATTACTCATAGAAACTTTACACGAACATATATTATTATGTCTTGTTTAGTTATTTTTATAGATAATTATAACATGTTTTTATCCTGAAAATAGAAGGATTGTACTTTCAAATCTCACTAAAACAATCTATCAGTGTCATTAGCGACCTCTTAACAAAATACAAATAAAATTAATGTTCTTTTTAAATAACAAAGCTGCTATTAAAGAAGTAGATAAAATATTATTATTATTATTGTTATACATATTATTTATATCGTACCTATAAAAGTCATTCGAAGCTGATCAGCATTTATAAACAGCGTGTATTTTTTTTTTAAATTGCCGTATTAAATTTCCACTCTACACCGAGAAGATAATAATCGAGATACGTCTCGAAAACACTAAACACAAATCAAGGTACTACGAAAATGATCAAAAGGCACAAACTCAAAACAGATACAGAAAAAATCAACAGCGTAAATAACTTGCCTCTTTCTACGGCGTGTCTCGATATTGCCTCGTGATTGTGGTAACACATGTCTGCAAGTAGATTATTTTGAATGCACATGTGCGCTGCAATCGTAAAACTGTCCTTGATCCCTCGCCGTCCGTAGTAAAGTCTAACAGAGGCCAAATTTTGAATTAAGCTACACGACACCTAATAAAAATAATAAAAATATTGGACGGTTACCGAATATTCTTCGAACGAATGCCTCGTCACTTTTCATTCAGTTGTCGACGTTGCCTGGTGCGTGTTGCGTTGTCGATTCTCGCGTATAGTTTTTAAGAGGACACGTGGTCGTGTGACGTCACAGAGGTCCGACCTATGTATGCAGTTGGTGTTGCGTTGCACGTATAAACAGTCGTACGATTTTACGGTAACCAAACGTTGTAATATTCGTTCGGGAATCGGGTTAATAATTGGAATATTAAACATATTTAGTTCAGATAATTAATAAAATAAAGACAAATATAATACCGATATTGAAAGGAGAATGAAGAAAATATGATAAGACAGAAATATCAACAGATCCACCACTGTGATGATTGTCAAAACAAGATTCTAATAAGTCTAGCCAAGTCTTCTGAATGGGTACAAAGTTAAAACAAGTCTAGCCAAGTATTCTGTATGTGTTTGAGATATGGACACTAAGGCAGACATGAAGATAGACGCTATGTCTGGAATACCTTCGAGAGATTAGAAGCAAAAACGTAAAATTTACCAGAAAATCAACGTAATAGATGAGACTCTAAAAATTTGTAAATACAAGCAGCGATTTTTCGTATAGGTGGTGAACAGTGAAGAAAGAAGATCATGAAGAAGAGACCTTGAACTGGTAGAGGAGAGCTGATCATATAACCGCATATACTACCGTGCTCGAAAAATATCCAAACATATTTATTCATACACACAATGCTTACTTTCATTTCCTTCAAAATAGTATATTGGCAATGCAAACTTTTCGCTGTAGCGTACGAGAGATAGTACGGGCGCGATGCCCGCATCTTACACCCGATTGGCCTAAATTATTGCTGTGTTATAGCTAGACTCCGGGGCAGCTCATTACTACCATAATAATAATAATTCTCTTAATAATTGACCTACCATCGCGCTTAAACATACGAGGTGTGATAAAAAAATACGGTGAATGAATTTTTATAGGAGCAACTGCTGACGCTACGTTGACATGAAGTATCGATTCCGGTAGCCTGTTGATTTGATAATAACAGTGACAAGTAAGAACAAGTTACGACCTATCAGGCCACTTCCAGAGCCCGGAGAGTAAGGTCATGTTTACCGTGGCTGTCGAGCATCATGGATTTCTAATAAGGCGTGTTATGTTTGAAGATGCAAAAGAGTGCCAAAGATGCTCATAAAATGTTAAAAGCAGTATATGACGATAATGTAATGACCGTGAAGACTGTTCATAAGTGGTGTGAGTGACGACCTCTGAAACAGAGGAAAGCGTCCAAGAAGTCTAAAAAATGATTCGTTCAATAGGCGACTGACTATTGCCGAAGAACTGAACATCTCGTTATAGGTCCGTGCAAAGCATTTTAACCTGTCGTATGCCGGCCGTACGCAACGCGAACGTACCCTGTCTGCCGCGCAATTTCGAGCACGGTTGCTGTTTTTAGGCACTTTTTGTGATGGTTATGTAAACATGTAAAAATCAACAATAACCGCTAAGATGTTGCAATTTTTGATTTCTGAATATACAGAATTCAATTCAAAATTTACTGTCAGAAATGTACGCACATGTTTATCGAATAAAACCATGAAAGCAAAACATTAAAGATATTATATATGATATAGCTATATATATATACTTATATCATATATATCTATACTTATAGATATTAATAATATATATATAATATATATATATAAAAAGATGTTTATAATATTTTCAATATTTTCGTTCTAATTATATCAAAGAATATAAAAATACTCAATTTTAACAGTTTTTTATTTAAAGACAGTTTTTTTATAAGATATTTTTTTTATCAGATAAATAACACAATTAACGCGCGGTTCGAAGACAACATTTGAATTAATTTTTTGTCCGGTTTGCGCGGCAAATGAGGTTTACTTGACGAAAAGAACTCGTTCATTTATTCAAAAACTTGAGATACAGCCAATAATAAGCTTTAAAAACCCGTAAACGCAGGTAAAATAGGCCGAATTCGCATACGTGTCAAGAGAGCGCAGATCTGCGCTCCGGCACCCGACCGGTTAACTGACAATTCGTAAATGAGACGAGTTCTGCATCACGACAACGCGCCGTGCCACATCTCGCTTTTGAAAAAAATTCATGTCTGTTCACGTCTTCCTTACTCCCTGGATTTAGCACCATGCGACTCCTGGGTCTTCCCAAAAATAAAAACCGCGATGAATGGACAGCTTTTCGACACCATTCCCGACATTGAGAAGGCCACAGCAGAGGAGCTGAGGCCCTTCCAAAAGAAGCCTTCCAGAAATGCTTCCAATCATGGAACCACCGTTGAGATAAGTGCATCGCCAGCCAAGAAGTGTACTTTGAAGAAGATAAAGTCAAATTTGTCATAAACTTATTTCATTGCTTGTAATTACATCATTCACCATATTTTTGATCACACCTGTATGTATGAAATCTACGGTTTTATATCACACGAAACTGAGTTCTATTTTAATGTTTGAAATCATTGTCATCCGCAATACTGAGTTCATGTTATAAGGCATAAATATATGTTAAATCACGCACACACACACTGTCACCGCCCACCACTACAGGCTCAGCTCGTTATCGGATCAACAGGCCTTTCGCTCCGTCGCGAGCTGCGCGCAAGTGTAAGTGTATATTAATATAAATATGAAGGCGCATGTGTTGGTGTGGGTGCATTGTATTGCAGGCTATACTGAGTAACGCGGCGCATGTTAAACTGTGTTGCGTCGGAAATATTAATTTAACTAAAATCTTTCATGATTACTGCTCAAATTCACTAGGCGAGTGTATAATCAAGCATGTCAAATTATAATACCTAGATTTCAATCTATTCTGAATACGGCAGTAGAAATAACATATGGGAAGTCAAAATTCTCGCACATAGCACCCCTTTTGCGTGAATTTAATTGGCTCTATTTATATTTCTTTTATCACTACAATGGTTAAGGGGTACAATTAATATAGCGAAACACATCACAGAAGCACTCAGGCTTGGGAAAAACACATAGTTGTATTATGACATTATGACCTCACCAGGAATCAATCGAACCTGGAACCTCTGGTATGAGAAGCCATAAGAACTTACTGTCATATTAAGAAGAAAAAAAAATCAGTAAATTAATACATAACCTCAGTGATACCGTTACCGTGGAAATAAAAACATCAAACATAATAATTTTTCTGTCAGTATGTTTATCCCCGTAACTTCGTGTAACGTCCGTAATCTCGTTTGAATTCATGGCTTAAAAAACAAATTAAACGGCCGGAGATGGGGCTTAAACCCCGGGCCACCAAACCCGAACCGGCCGCTTCATGCACGTTGTTACGGCCACCTCGACCAACGGGCTTAGCAAAGACGCAAACCAATATAAATACTAGGGCTTAGCAAAGACGCGAACCAATGTTCCGTCATTTTTGACGGGTCGCAGCTAGTGCATAAATAAGACGAGTAACTTAATAGTGTAGTGGTCTAGTGGTCTAATGATCTGTGGTTCTAGCCCAGCAGAACACCAGCAAGTTAATCCTATTTTCATAACACAATGGTTTTGTTTAATTCGCAATATCATACAAAGAATATTGATGCGATGCGTATTCCGTGTTCGCATCACTCTTTTCAGCCTTCATCTCTTCACTGCTGGATATAGGCCTCTTCCATCCTTGTTTGTTATTTGCTAGTTGTAGCCATTTCTTCCCCTCCATAGCGGCTATATCGTCGGCCCATCTCTTTTGAGGTCTTCCGACGCCTCTTTTATTTTACCAAGGTCTCCATTTCAGAACTCTGGGAGCATCTTGTAGCATCCTGCCTTGCAACACGCCCTGCCCATTGCCATTATAGCTTCGCTATACGATCCATGATATCCACTAATCTAGTTCTGCGCATAATTTCATTAATTTCATCTCTCAGGCTTACGCCAAGCATGGATCGTTGTGTGCATTTGAGCCTTTCCACACTTTTCTTTATAAGGACCATCGTCTCCACCCCGCCATCACTGACAGTATGCACGATTCAAATGCTATTTCGCATCACTATTAAAAAAAAATTAAATGGTGAAATGCAACAGAAACATTGAAGTGTCAGTGTAACTACACTTGATTGTGTATTTACAATGAGTACATTATATACACATGTGCCGTGGATGCACCTAGTAGGAGCATCACGCCATGCGCCATCTTGCTTTTTCGTCTTATTTTGTTCGTTAGTACCTACAACTCGTTTTGTTGATTTCTTTCTGGAACATCCACTTTTCATTTTCAACCGTCGGACGCGAACGTTTCGGAGAATCGGTTCCAGCCACAGATCAAAATTTATTTTTACCTAACATTTTTTTTTTAATTTTGCATACTCGATACTAACGTTGAATGTTCTGTGCATTTATTTATTTTTATTAATGGTTCATAAACTATAAAAAATATAGAACATGAAATTTTACACTGATTGTATGAGATTAGGATGATTTCAATTAATGCGAACACGTCAAACATAAGAGAGCGTCCTTAAACCACGTGACTTGTTCAAGGCGCGGGGGGTTTCCAGAATGTTATGATGGGCTACCTCTTGGCGGGGGGGGGGGGGGGGGTG
>JADDOH010017724.1:0-30175 GCA_016648135.1 Agrypnia vestita
GTAGTAACAAAAACTTCGGGGAGTTCTCTTCATTGTATTTTGAATTGAAAATTATTGTCGAAACCGTAGAAAGGGAAGGAATAGCACGTGATTGGGGATTTTACAGCATTATAGACATTTTACAGTAAATTGGAAGTTACTACAATGGTCAGAAATATACTACTAATTTTTTATTTATATCACTCTTTATTTAGTTCCATACTTCGAATTAAATGGGCTAATACATGATTGACATTAAAAACGTACTGAAGTACTTACGTAATTTGTAGTCATTTGCATGTTTTTCAAAGAAAACTTTATGTACTCCAATTATAACTCCTTTATATAAGGTACGCCGGATTTTAATTTCCCTCCATTTAAAAAAAATTAAGTTGGCAACTCTAATGTTTCTCATCTGCTGTTATTGAGGTTATTAAAAATGGATCGCTATACAAAAGAACAATGCATTGTTGTTGTTAAAACAAATTACAAATTTAGCGAAAGTTTTGCGGAGATGGTTCGAAAAGTTCGTTTATAATAAACCTATTTTAATAACCTCAAAAACAGCAGATGAGAAATATAAAACATTAAAGTTGCCAGCGTAAACTTAAAAAAATATGGAGGGAAATTCAAATCCGACTTGTGCTGTCGGCGCCTCCTGTATTGTATGAATGAAAATCCTTACTTTGTTTGATCCTGTTATGAAAGTATTACGGCAATAAATCCGTGTGTGATTTTATTATTTGATTTACCGATTCAAATTTTAGGTCATTCAAGATTTTTGTTCTTATGTTTATTACATTACAATATTGTAACGAAATGCTAAAAAGAATTACGCACTTCTATATCACTTGTCACAACACTATCGAAGAATCGAGAACGGCCTAGGGTGATCTTCAATCTTCGGGAGGCGTCTGAAATATTCAAGAAACGCTTATAATCTTCTCCTATGTACTAGGTATGTCCTATGTACTCCTATATACTAGGAAAATCCAGAAAGTACGAGAGTACTTTAAGATATAAATCGGATATAAATATAGATCGGATATAAATATAGATATAAATATAGATCGGTTGTCGCGTTGGCAGTGCGAAATCACTGCGAAGTGCGGGTAGAAGTTTCCAGTCGTGAAATTGCGAAGCGACAGATATCGAAGCGATAATCGAGCGAAGTTCTTACCTAAAGAGGTGAAATAAACCGGAGCGATTAATGCGAGCGAAAACTAGATGGAACGTTCCAGTGAATGTTAAATAAAGTGTTTCAGCGATAATACACGGTTTATTTACGAGTAATATATTGCGAAATAGTGTCATTTAAATACTAGCGTTAAGTTTAATAGTGTTAAGTGACTTTGTACATTGAATAATTCATTAATCAGTTATTAATGTCCAGCGTTTTCATTCATTCCGCAGTACAATACTTTACGCATTGCTTTGTTTTGTACTATTTATGGTTTCTTGAACTTTGTAGCTCAAGAATAATAGCTGGAACAATAGTGTAACGTAATCCGGAGAAATTTACACACATTAGAATCCATCATGACGTCTTTATGGAACCAAACTATCGAAACCTCTAAGACCTTCCACTACGTTCTGGATCGCACTACCACACTCTGGAATGAGCTACAGAATTCGAGGAACGTCTGGAACGGCCGGGAAACGGCGGGAACAAACCGCAAACCTCTGGAATGTTCGTAAATACAGCGTGTTTATCATAAAAGTGAAGCCGTGTCGCGGCCATAGTTTAGTTTTATTTTGACGTTTCTTCCAGAGCGAGATTAGCGACAAGCCGGGCAATCGGTGTTACTAGACGTGTGTGATACCAGTGACGCGCGGATTAACGGGTACATGATTTTTTCTGCCTCGGACAAATGTGCAGCGGAGAAAGTTGTACCTCAGTCACGGCGGAGGAGCTCCACGAGAATAAATATGACACCGCCATTTTCAAATTTAATGTTCTCAGAGAAAATTTTCCTTTCAAAAACGTACAATGCACGCTCATTCTTCAAACTGTATCTTCAAACATTTACAAACTACATTCCCTTATCGTGTGGCGTTCACCAAACACTTCACCCCTTTCATTCCCATTTCATTTATTCCATTGTCTAAATTGGCTATCTTTTCTACTAAAGCTAGACTGTTCTGTCAGGCTTGTTAATCATCCATTTATAGCGCAAAAAGGTCGCGGTTCACTTGGCGGCCAATCAGTTACACAACCGCCGGTTCAATATAAATAGTGACTACTTCAAAGGTCACAAGGTCGGAAGCGACGGTGTTTGTTGCAAGCGATTCGGGAACATAAATTACTTTGTGTGAATATAAAACATGTAAACATAAAATAATTCGGGTGAATGTCACCAACATCACCTAAAATGATTAAAACCCTAAAATCAGGTTTTATTAATTTTATTTGAATATTTTGAGATTGTCCAAATTTTTCAGAGCACATTACTGGATTTCATCCCAAGGACATCATTAATCAAAATATATTATAAATGTCTCATAGAGACAAAATTATTTTTCATATCTATCAAAAATACATATCTTAATTAAACATCTATGTCTATAACACACATATGAAACGGATTGTAAAACTTCAATATATACAACATTCAAAAATTTGGTATATGTGATATTCTATCATGGGTGGAAATGGTGAACGTTACATTGTGTAAAATGATAACTTAAGCAATAGGTTGTAAGCCTTATGAACACCCAAAGACTTCCATACCTACTTTCCCATAAAAAATATAATTTCTTCTCTATGATACCTATATCTTGAAATTTATCTGACTTGTATTAAGGCGAATAAATTTTCAATATTCGATGTCTGCATCTTGAAATTACCTATATCTTGAAATTTGTCTGACTTGTATTAAGGCGAATAAATTTTCAATATTCGATGTCTGCATCTTGAAATTACCTATATCTTGAAATTTATCTGACTTGTATTAAGGCGAATAAATTTTCAATATTCGATGTCTGCATCTTGAAATTACCTATATCTTGAAATTTGTCTGACTTGTATTAAGGCGAATAAATTTTCAATATTCGATGTCTGCATCTTGAAATTACCTATATCTTGAAATTTGTCTGACTTGTATTAAGTCGAATAAATTTTCAATATTCGATGTCTGCATCTTGAAATTACCTATATCTTGAAATTTGTCTGACTTGTATTAAGGCGAATAAATTTTCAATATTCGATGTCTGCATCTTGAAATTACCTATATCTTGAAATTTATCTGACTTGTATTAAGGCGAATAAATTTTCAATATTCGATGTCTGCATCTTGAAATTACCTGTATCTTGAAATTTATCTGACTTGTATTAAGGCGAATAAATTTTCAATATTCGATGTCTGCATCTTGAAATTACCTATATCTTGAAATTTGTCTGACTTGTATTAAGGCGAATAAATTTTCAATATTCGATGTCTGCATCTTGAAATTACCTATATCTTGAAATTTGTCTGACTTGTATTAAGTCGAATAAATTTTCAATATTCGATGTCTGCATCTTGAAATTACCTATATCTTGAAATTTATCTGACTTGTATTAAGGCGAATAAATTTTCAATATTCGATGTCTGCATCTTGAAATTACCTATATCTTGAAATTTATCTGACTTGTATTAAGGCGAATAAATTTTCAATATTCGATGTCTGCATCTTGAAATTACCTATATCTTGAAATTTATCTGACTTGTATTAAGGCGAATAAATTTTCAATATTCGATGTCTGCATCTTGAAATTACCTATATCTTGAAATTTGTCTGACTTGTATTAAGGCGAATAAATTTTCAATATTCGATGTCTGTTACTTTAGTTTTAGTGATACCGATGCAATGATATTTAGTGATGCAGAAAATAAGTCAGAAATATTGAAAAAAAATTGATGTTGCTGTTCTCCATAACTACTGATATTAGAACATTGTTGCTTGAAAATTTTTGACTCACAGTTGAGGCAGAAATCTACAGTGGGTACATATGTACACAAATTCTAAATTGTACATTATAATTATGCTGATAGTTGCGGTATTTTGATTTTCAACTCAATTTATTTTTTAATTCAACTTTTGATAATTACATTATTATGTACTCATTTACAATTAATATATTTTGTGGAAGTTTTGTTCAGCTCGACGAAAAACAAATAGCTGTTTTTCTATTATTTAACTAGAATTTCATCTACTACGTCGCAACGCGCGCTCCTGTTGCTACCGCCCGGGACTGGAACAGAATTCGCATCGATCAAAGTGTTTTTTTTTTTAATTTTTTTTTTTTTATTTATTAGAGACACTAACAGGATAATGGGTACATGACACTCAGATAATAAACATTATAGCGAAGACTATGCCCATTATCCCAATTACAAGTGTCTTCGGCACGCTCTAGTAACATGCTATTTTTGTAATTAATTATATTTTACATGTACATTTATGTATATTATATATTTGTGTTTGAGTGTAGTGCGATTAGTATTTAATGGATCTATAGGTTCATGTCGTCGTTTAGAAAATATTAAAAAAAAAATAGAAAATTTTAATGGGCACCAGTAAAGAGGCTTCATTACAAAGCAGCCTTCCTCGTAAGTCTTTCAAGGAAACGGTTATATTTTGAATGTTAGATTAGATAACTCAGTGTAAAAAAAGTATTCACGACAAACAATAAAAGGTTAATTTCTTAGAAACAACAATTTAAACTATTCAAAGAATCTTCAAGGATATTGTGAGTGTAATATAATTATATCTTTCAAGGACTTACCTGTGGTAAGAGATTGATGAACGCCTCTCAAATCGTTACAAATCTGAAAAAATAAAAATAATATTTATCAATAATAATCAATAATAAAAATAATAATTTTATCATCATTACATCGTTATTTTTGAAAACATGATTTCGGAAGGTATAGATACAAAAAATCTAGAATTTATTACATTTCAAATTAGTACCTAATCCTCGATTAGTATCCTAATCCACCTAATCGGTGACGGCATTCAAAACAATTTTTTTAATTCTTTGGATATTGCTGCCTTTGCTTTTATACCCCGCATATGAAGGGTATAAAAACAAAGGTAGCAATACCCACTGAGGTATTTATGAGGTTAATACAAAAAACCTGTCACTACTCGAGGGAAATTTTTCTGGAATCTATAAAACTTACATTGCTTATATTGCTTTTGACTGTTATTTGGAAAAATCATTTTAGAAAGCACAGAGCAATATTTCCTATGAAATGTAGAATTCAGTACATTTTAAATCAGTAATTCTCGGTGACTGCATTTAATTTATTTTTTTTCATTTGCTGCCTTTGATTTTTTAGAAATATCTTTTTATTTATATATTTTGCGATGGATCACAAAAGTTTGTGATTACGTTACACGCGCTTACATTATACACGCTACGTGGTCATAGTAAAACAATGCATTTTTTATCTTATTTTTATATTTTAACAATCCATTTTTTATGTATCTTCGATAGTTAATAATTAATATGAATTAAGACAGTTATATATTTAACTGATAAAATGCGATTAAGGACTATGTGTACGCTTAAATAAAATATATTTTAAAAATCATCATAATAATATACTTCATTTCCTATAAAAGTCAGAGGCGTGCAGTGGGTATAAACTTAGGTTGTGCTGTGACCGACTATATGTATAGCTATATTAAAAAATATAATATATACGCGTATATCTATAAGGGTAAATACATTTTTAATTTTTTTAACTGTATATATTGAACTATTTTGAGTAGCTTCAATCCACAAAAATAACTGCACTATAAAATAAGTAGGTATTGTTAACAAGATTTCCTAAATAAATAAATATTCTATGTATAGGTAATACGGCAACAATTTTCAATATATTTCGAAGACGATTTATATATAATTAAATCGGGAATAATACTAATTTCAGATATACGTTTCTTTTCACAAAAATAAATGAAAAATTTTATGATATCATCGATGAAGATGTTGTCGTAAATAATCATTATGATATGACCATTGGATATGATACATGGTATTTACAGTCACCATAGATATGACAAATAGAATTCACACAAAAAGTTTTGGGTGGAATTTGTAAAAAATATAATTTCTGCAATGGAGTGCGCGTAGTTCTCACCTGGCATAGGAACTTTCGAAGAAACACACTATTCCTTGAAAAATTTACTTGTCTATTGCACAAAACTCGCAGACATAGAGCTAAGTAAGAATACACGGTTCAGGACGAGTTTTTTCTCGACTTGACCAGATCTATGGAACAAATTTGTTGGGCGCAAACAAGTGAGATAAATTAAGAATTGACATGAAGTTAGGTACAGAAAAGTCGGAAATAAAACTTCTAGCCGTAGGAAGAATTACGGCAAGAATTTTAAATCAACTTTTTCTTAAGATAAGGATTATTTAATTAATATTTGTTTTACAGAATCTTTACTAATGCACAGCTGTTTTGCTTGTATGCGCTGCACGCCACTGATAAAAGTGCATTGCAAAAAAGGCGTAATAAAATAACCTTGAAGATATTTTTGTCGATACAAGCCCTGGTGAATAACCTCGGATACCAAAGAACGAATCACATATACATTTACATGTACATGTATATACTACATATACATGTATATACTACAGGGTCTTTTACATACAGTCCAAATTACTTCAGGGTTGTACTGTCATGTGACGTGGCTGCGGGAGGTATGAATGAAAACGCTGGAAATTAATTAGCGATTTATTCATTGATTTATTAACTATTCAATATACCAGGTCACTTAAAACGATTGAACTTAGCGGTCTTATTTAAATTACACTATTTCGCAGTACATCACTCGTAAATGAACACTTTATTATCGCTGGGTAACACGTATTTAATTTAAGAATTGAAGATTCTACGAGCGATAAATACCTGTTACCCCGATCACTAATAAATAAATCGCTAATTAATCTCCAGTGATTTCATTCATTCCTCCCTAGCTACTCTATACAAATTCTTGAGCATATTAATTTCATGTTCCCTTTTATTTCGCCGACAAACGTTGAAAAATGTGCTTTTTAAAAAGAAAATAGCCGTAACAAAGCGGTACGTGCAAACATTTTTCTTGATAGTGTAATATTTCAAAGCCTGTGATTCAAAACATCTTATCATGGAGGTGACGCTGTAAGCTGACCTAGAAATTCCAGACGGAATAAGCTGTCACCATCGCGATGCCGTGTCCCACAAACAAGTTTATCACTTTATAATTATGATTAAAATTACTTTATTTGAGCTGTTAACAAACGTGGATTGCGGAATAATTGAGTATAAAAAAAAATAGAAGATTGAACTTAGTATATTCCTATTTAAAATAGTTGTTATTAATTTCGAAGTACCTTACCGGAAGACCTGTCAAAACATTTTGTTTCACTGTGATAATCCTGACACTAACTACCGTTAAACTCTTGTATACGTTGTATACAGTGAACTTTCTACAGATGTCGATATTTTTAATTCCATCTCTTTCTTTCAAAATTTAAGCTATCATTAATTACCATTTCTTCTCGAAATGCTTAACTCCAGAGGAATGTCTTATTTTTCACAGATAACTATACTGATGCGTTGTAATTTTAACTATGTATTCTTTTATTACATCATATGCATATTTAAAAAAATGTATATTTAAAATGAAAATTTTCTGTATTTAGTATAAAGCCACATTCATGATAAATGCACGTGTACTTACTAGTGTTTTAAATTTTTTTTGAATTGTTTTATTCTATTGTATTTTTATTCTTTTATGTTTTCAAAATTTTCCATCATTCATTTATTTTATTGAATTAAATCTCTACTCTTCTCTATTTTATGTTTTATTTTATTATTCATGTGTTCTATTCTATAACTCTTCATCTCTTCAATTCTACGTTTTCCATTATTAATGTATTGTATTGCATTATTTTTATTCTTTTATTATTTATTTATTTATTTAACGTCCTTATGGGCTTTTACAATAAACAGAATATTTTTTTTTTTAAATAACATAAGACAGTTAAAATTAAATTATATCTCTACTCATTTATTTTTTATTTTTTGGCTATTTCAACACTGATGTATAATTCTATTTCTTTAATTTACACACATATAATGTTGTATTAATATTATGTATAAATGCATAGTAGGTAATAGGCTACTTAGCCGTGTATTTTAACTATATAAGAATTAAATTAAATAAAAAATTAATATCTTTACATTTCCAGGGACGAAAAGTCTCCGCTGAGTGCGACGATCTCAACGCGTCCGCCACTCTAGAAGGTCGGCAGCACACCGCGCGAACTGACAATTGTAATCAGCTGATTGGGTATTGAGACAATTAACCAGCGAACGCCCGCATAGGTTCAAGAAAATACTTTAAGAAAAAAATATTCAACCGCGTTCACCTTCAAATCTACACAGCGGAATACGGTTAAACCTTGGATTTAGAGCTGTTCTGCAAATTTTCTAAAATGTGTGAAATTTTTTTATAAATTTAACTTTTAAATAGTTAAGGTTGTTATTACGGTCGTTAGACATATATAACTGTAACTGGTTGCGGATACTTTATCTACATCCGCGGGTAAAGGTCGTCCTCCTGATGACGTTGAGTAAGAATTAAACGAAATGTCGAGAATCGTTTCTCGAAAAACATACGGTTCGTATAAAATATTCGCAAGCAGTTGCAGTTAAATTTTTTTTTTTTACTCCCTTTCTTTTAAGTCGTAGCGTCTGCTTGCTTGTCTGTCGAAAAAACTTTGGATCGATTTTTAACCCTTTTTCCGTGATCCGATCGAGCTGAAACTTTGCAGGCAGACACGTGGCGATGATAAAAATGATCCAACAAATTTTTGTTAATAAAATAATAATTATAGTACAATTTTGGATTTTTCGAATTTTTTTATTACTCCCTTTCATAGCGTCGCCCGACTCAAGCCCAACGCGCGGGGCAAGCGCCAAACCTTTTTCAACTAGTAAATGAGAAAAGGAGTATAATAAAAACTTGATTTTCATGGGTTAGTTTTTTACGAGCTAGGTCACACACACAATACACGCTTTTCATCATTCAAACGAGATTAGGGAAATGTAAAAATTGTAGGAAACTGCACAAAATTTTCGATTCCTATTCATTTCATTTCAGTGCCGATAAATCGACATTTATTGGACAAATGACAATTAAGTGCCCAGACATATAGGTACAATACACACATATATACGCATATATATTAAAAATACAAATTGGTAACAAATAAAAATAACTAGCAAGGGTAAGTAGCAATCAGGGGTGTCAAAATGCGAGTTAATAATTTTGTAAAGTCAAAAGGAAGGTCCGATGTTTCGCAGTAAACCCGTTTGTAAAATATGTTTTCATAATTATCAAATCAAACAAACCTTTAAAATTAAATCAGATACAACTTTCCTGCCGGATAAAGGCAATAATCCAGTAAAAAATGGTAATACTGTGTAGTTGATATTTTAAATTGGGATGTGAAGTCGATAGTTAATGTAACGTAGAAAGGATGACGGGCAAATTGCCAAGAAATCTGGGCGTAAAAAGCATTAGAAATGTAACTAACATTAATTGGTAGGACTAAGCGCTAGAAATGTATAAATAAAAATACCAAATACCCCCGGGTTTGCTTGAAAATGACCAGAACGAAATCAAATAGATTGATCGTGGACACATTACACAGCGACGGTTACTTTGAACAATAACTCACTCAGCACTAAAAGTTCGATAGTTCGAAACACAATCCGATCGAAGGGCAATAACAGTAGTCCATAAACGATAACCAAGTAAAAAGTCGAAATATATACTGGTGAACCGAAAAACACAACGCAGGTAACAAAAAGTAAATTGGCTCTCACGTGTTATAGGTACAGATACACATGCTTATTGTGAGCATGCTCATTAGCATTCTCAAAACTAGCGTGCCCTAACAACTGTACACACTCGCTCATTATTAGCATGCTCATAAATGAGCACATGCTTATTAGTGGCATGCTCTCGTCACAGAATAGAGAGGAACTCTAGTTCAAAATTGAAACTTTGCAAACTGAAATAGAAAATTCAAGTGAACCAATAAATCAAAACAGTTCCTGGGTTTAATCAAACACGCTCGCTTATTATTCGCATACTCTTGTCATAGAATAGAGACGCTCTTGTTCAAAATGGAAACTTTGCAAACTGAAATAGAAAATTCAAGTGAACCAATAAATCAAAACAGTTCCTGGGTTTAATCAAACACTCTCGCTTATTACTCGCATGCTCTTGTCATAGAATAGAGACGCTCTTGTTCAAAATGAAAACTTTGCAAACTGAAATAGAAAATTCAAGTGAACCAATAAATCAAAACAGTTCCTGGGTTTAATCAAATACTCTCGCTTATTACTCGCATGCTCTTGTCATAGAATAGAGACGCTCTTGTTTAAAATGAAAACTTTGCAAACTGAAATAGAAAATTCAAGTGAACCAATAAATCAAAACAGTTCCTGGGTTTAATCAAACACTCTCGCTTATTACTCGCATGCTCTTGTCATAGAATAGAGACGCTCTTGTTCAAAATGGAAACTGCAAACTGAAATAGAAAATTCAAGTGAACCAATTAGTCAAAATAGTTCCTGGGTTTAATCAAACACGCTTGCCTATTACTCGCATGCTCTTGTCATAGAATAGAGACGCTCTTGTTCAAAATGGAAACTGCAAACTGAAATAGAAAATTCAAGTGAACCAATAAGTCAAAATAGTTCCTGGGTTTAATCAAACACGCTTGCCTATTACTCGCATGCTCTTGTCATACAATAGAGACGCTCTTGTTCAAAATGGAAACTTTGCAAACTGAAATAGAAAATTCAAGTGAACCAATAATTCAAAATAGTTCTCGAGTTTCTATCCGCACATTTTTGATTTTAGTTTTTATAATTTTTATTGTATGATTTGAAACATTCATGTCTTTTCATAAAGTTTCATAGACATTATTTCTTGCTATATTATTTTTACATAGCGGTGACCGAGTACTCCACAGACATTCGTGATTCCTACAATAAGTTACGAAAGGTAATGTTTTGTCATCTCCCCAACGCGCCATATTTGTTTAATCTGTCGCGGACTGAGAAGATCGCATCGAAAATCGATACTAGCCGCGAATGACAATAGCATGCTCATAAGCGAGCCTGTTCACACATGCTCAAAAGATACCCCTTCTCGTGGTGAATGACATTAGAACGCTCATAAATCAACCGGCGGTTGATTTTTGAGCGAGCTAGTAATGAGCATGCTCTTTAGTGCAATGTGCGTACACACATGCCAAAAATAATAATAATAAAATAAAAATAAAATAAAATAAAAATAATAATAAAAAAAAAAATTAAAAAAAAAAAATAACAATGGCTCAAGAAGGTCAATAGTGCGCATGTCACGTGCCACTAATATGCACGTGTATCAGTACCTTATCGTGCGCCCGCGTCGAATCCGCGCCGTGCCTCACCTCCCCCCTCCCTCGTGTCTCCTTTTGTTACTTTTCTACCTGGCGTAATGATACACGAGTAAACTAATAGCGTAGTAATTGCGTCATACACTTATACTATTTTTATTACCCTAAAGTGTTTATTTATTTATTTATTTGTTTACGCCCATTAGGCTTTTACACAAAGAATATAAAATAAATTTCAAAAAGCACATACATTAATCAATATCTGCATAGCACCAAAACATGAGTATAGAAGTTAAAAATATAAAGTAAAGAGCAGCAATGTGTATAGGCTGTTACATAAAAATTATATCATCAAATTAAAAAGAACATACATTAAACAATATAAGTTATAAGTAGCAAATTATAAAAAGTATCAGGAATAGCACCAAAACATGAGTATAGAAATTAAAAATATAAAGTACAAAGCAGAAATGTGTATGATAAATATATATTACCCACCATTACATGTGTATATTAACAGTTGAAGTCAGTAACGAAGCAGTATTGCCTCTTTAAGTGTAAACTTTACTTTCTCCAGACTGTCGACGAAAATGTCAACCAAACAACCATATTCATTACCAGTCCCCAATATTCTGTGTATCACAGAATTTGATTGATAATTAGTATTGCAATTGTGGCAACGGAAAGTGACAATTTGTCGAGTTCTATGTGTGGAAGGGATATTATAATCGATACATGCTACAAGGTCAGGGCTTGTTGTTGTATACTATCGAATCTTTTATATTCAATGACCTCCACCTCCGTATTCCGGTGTGCTTCATGTTAGTTGTCATGGTATGAAATGAAGTACTAGAGCTTGACCAGCGTAAATTTGCGTGCGCCGACTTTGGAACTAAAACTCGCCCCGCCCGCGCCCGGCGGTAACCCCTCGCCCTGTCATTCAGTTCAATCTCGTATTTGCGCGTGAGCTGTGATTTCCAATATATACTGAATTATGTCCAAAACAGTACTGCAGGTGGTGCAAGAACAATTTCCAATGTAGTTTTAAAGTTTTGCGAAGCTGAAAAGCAAATAATGGACCAATATTACTATTTGACAGGACTCCAGATAGAGCGGCCGCCATTACTGGTTTGTTTCTTTAGTGTTGCCCGACCAAATTTCTATTATAATATCATAAAATATATTTGTCAATGTACCCAACATTCTGTATATTATGTATTGTGTAATAAATTTACACCCTGGCAACTTCTGTTTCGCGACGGTGGCATTCTAGTATCATTTCATTCATTTAGCATACATTTTAATTCTGTTGTATTTACGCCCATTTTGACCATCACCCAATTTGTGTTGGATGCGTTCAAGTGTGTATACATGGGCATTGTAATGAGGACTCCAGACAGATGAGTTGTATTCAACCTGACACCTAACAAGGTATATATATATTTGTAAGCTCATCTAATAAATTATAATTTCCTCATCCTCCTTGCGCCACATAGACAACGTAGAGGTTTTGTATGGTCGTCTCGTCGCGCTGCTTACACAGCGTCAGCGACATAGCGAGGATGATTTAGCAATAAAATAATGCCGAACTGAGTGGCGAGAGTGTACGGCCGATGCGGCAGCTTTTGCTTATAAAAGGCTCTGGGTATGCGGTGGGACTCTCTTCGCTGTTCACTATATCTTTCATTATTTGATCGTGATCACTATGTGTTATTTTATTGGTAGGGTAAGCATTTTTGATTGTGCAATGTTCACTCGACAACCCTTGTATTATTAATTGTTTTACTTTCCCTGACTGACAAATGTACTTGATTTGATTGATGACATTCTCTCCACATGACCCAGCCACCGAAATCTTCCCAGTTTTACAAATTTTGTGACGTTTAGCTCCTTAAACAGAGTATATATATATACCCTGTTTAAGGAGCTAAACGTAAAAATGTAAAGACTTACATTTTTATAAATATTGTGACGTTTGGCTCCTTAAACAGAGAATAGAGCTCATTGTTGTAACGTCTGCGCCAAATTCCATTTTCTAGAACCGGTCCAAAGATACGCCTCAAAATATTCCTTTCAAAAACGTCCAGTGCTCGCTCATTCCTCTTAGTTAGTACCCACGTCTCAGCTGAATACGTGAACACTGGCCTAAAAAGCATTTTGAACAGCAGTCTGGATTTTATCTGCTTTTGTAGGCCGAAAAAACAGCGATTTGCGCTCACTGTGCGCTTCTGGATCTCCTCTGTAGTGTTATTGTTGCTTGTTATCAGGGATCCTAGGTATGTAAATCTTGGTACCGTTTCAAAATTTTGACTTCCAATGACACGAAAGAGTTGGGATTTGTTGGATACTTCCTACATGTACGTGATTCATAGTGATGTATCAACCAAGAATTGAATGATTATGTAAATTCCATTCATTCCTTATTGTCAGTGTCATAGAAATATCGACGTCATGATAACGCAGTGATAATCAAATAGGATCTTCATGAATCATGCAATCAAATGAGTAACTCAATAACAATGGGGAAAATACTCACAAAAAATGAGAGAACAATTATAAATGTTTAACTTTCCCTGATTAACAAATGCATGCGGTTCATAGTGACGTATTAACCTAACATTAAAATTCCATTCATTCTCCATCGTTAATATCATTGAAATACAGACGTCATGATAATGCAGCGTATGACTAACTCAAAAACAATGGGGAAAATACTCACAAGAAATGAGAAAACGATTTTTTTCATTATCTAAATAAACTAGATGAAGGCAATGAACATTTGGAACAAGTAAATGAGTTTGTGTACTTGGGATATGCGGGTGTTTGTTCGATAGAAGAGGCAAGGTTGAGAAAGATATCGAGAGGAAATAGGGTGAACGGTGCTTTGACTGTAATAATTTCTAATAGATGTTTTCTAACTGAATGCAGATCCCTTAGACGCATGTGTGGCAAATCCATTTATGATAGTGTAAAAATGAAGATATTAGGAATGAATGTATAAAGCTGATCTTAGCATACTTAACAGAATTAAAAAAAGGGTCGCTCAGGTGGTTTGGGCATGTTGAGCGAATGAATGAGGAAAGAATGTTAAGAAAGATATATAACGCATTTGTTGAGACGGTGCCAGAAAGAGAGGGCGACCGCGGAAGACGTGGCACGACTAGATTAACCAGATACTGGAAGATGGTCCCGTTAGGGCCTCAACAACCGTCGAGCTTGCATGCGGAGATGTATGAATGTGGATGAGGCGAGAGTTGTGTGTCAGGACAGAAGAGTGTGGCGCTCTATCTATCGGGAAAAAATGGTCAAAATATTTTGATAAAAGTCGTTATTATCATTTGATGGGTGTCGGCTATAAATAAGTAAATACTTATTCTTTAGGAACCGGCATATAAAAGTACCGTCATTTTTGACGGGTTACAGCTAGTAAAAATAATAATAATATAATTTTATTCCAATATGTGGGGCAGTGCAGTCCCATACATTCCATATAGGTACACATATATTTAATTATACAATGATACAAGCGATATATAAGATATAAGTGGATATCTATACATAAACAGAAATTATCTTACACGGGTAGGTACACAATAGGTAAGATATATAAAGAAATACGTTATGTAGGTTATAGGTATAGCAAGAATTATTCAAATAAATAGGGCATTCAAAGTAAGAAACACATGTTGCGAAGAGAAAAAGAAAGTACTTAAGTAGAAAGTACTTAGTAGTAAGAGTAGCTTCTTGGTCTTGTGGTTAGGACACTCGCCTCGTGATCCAATGGTCGCGGGTTCGAATCTCAGCCCAGACTAGGAAGTTAGTCCTATTTTCATAGAACAAGCGTTTAGCTTAGTTTGAAAATAGTAAGAATATTGATGTGACACGTATTCCGTGTTCGCATCTCTATTTATTTTTTAAAAAAAAAAAAAAATTATTAATTATATAATATAAAAAGTAACCATCCTTTTATAAATGAATAGGATATAATATTTAAAAAAAAGAAAGATAAGGTGCGAAGCGAAAAAAAGTTGGCATTAACATAAACAAAATCAAATAAAAACGGCTTTAGCGGCTATAAAGGCTTCACAATTCAAATATAAATAGCTTCGTCTCTGTGAGGCTTCTGTAATTTATTTTCGTTAGTAATGTAATAGTTTGAAAAGTACAACATTTGTATTTAAGAAAAATGAAGAACATAAATAATTGTGAACGTTATAATACCTGTCACGTATATAGATACACATATATTCATCTATGTGAAGCACTGTCTTCTGTAAATAAACAAATTCAGGAGCCAAATAATGACGCTATGTTTAAGATATGTCAATGTTTGCTCGACACAAGCGAAAAGATTTATAAAACAAACTGTGCGTCACATGTAATATCCGAGAACATGCGATAAAATACGTGAAATATTCGATAACACTGAAATGCGTTAGCATAAAAAAATTCTTTTCGCCACTGCCTACTAGAATTAGGCGGACTTCGTTTGAGAGTGGACATCTTTATTTTTAAGAAAGCCAATCGAATTAGTGTGTGTAAGCCGTGAGTACGAGGCATATCGTTTCGTTGTGTTGGTGTGCATATCGTTTCGTTGTGTGCATATCGTTTCGTTGTGTTGTGTTGGTGTTGGTGTTAAGAGATCTTATAAATGAGAAGAAAAAAGCGTGGTGTAACCTCTTGGCATCAAAGAATGGAGATGTGAATGGATATACGCTAGCAAAGGATTTATATATTGTATGTAAGAAAAAGGTAAAGCACGGAGTGAAAGAAAGAAAAGAGCGTTTGAGGAAGGACGAGGGTCTTAAATTGACTCAGAACTTCCAAGAGAATATCAAGATCTTTTGGAAGGAAGTTAAAAAGTCTCGAAGTGGTACGAAAAGAGGTTGTGTGAATGCTATTATGTCAAAGAATGGAAAGATGCTTAGAAACGAGAATGAAATAAAAGATAGATGGAAGGAATTTTTTGAAGAAATGTATGAGAGTAATGGGAATGTGAGTGAGGACTCCTTTGAGGCGTCCAACGGATTTATGAATAGTGACGACAGTGTGAATGAAATAACTGTGGAAGAAATTAAAAGAGCATTGAAGCACATGAAGAATGGCAAGGCTGTGGGTTATGACAATGTTGCTGCCGAGTACATTAAGGGTGGTGGTCCAGTAATACTCACGTGGCTTCATAGACTCTTCAACCAATGTTTAGAGGGCAGCTACACTCCTAAGGATTGGAGAAGAGCTGTTATCATGCCTCTATACAAAGGAAAAGGGTCGCGAATGGACTGCGCGAACTATCGGGCCATTAGCCTATTGAGCTCTGTTGGCAAACTGTATGCGAGAATTTTGATAGAAAGAGTGAGGTTGACAACGAAAGAAAAAGTGTGGGATGTACAAGGAGCCTTCATGAGTGGAAGAGGATGCATGGACCAGATTTTCTCACTGCGCCAGATGACCGAAAAGTTTTTGGCAAAGAACCAAAAACTTTTTGTGCCTTTGTGGATCTCCAAAAAGCGTATGACAGAGTGATAAGACGAAAGTTATGGAAGGTTTTGTCTGAATATGGGGTGAAGAGTAAACTCATACAGGCAATTGCATCCCTGTACGAAGGAAGTAGTGCTTGCGTGAGAATTAATGGGACATTCACATCATGGTTTGATATTACAAAAGGTGTCAAACAGGGATGCGTAATGTCACCATGGCTTTTCAACCTGTATATGGATAATTGTATGAAAGAACTGAAGGATCTAGAAGTTGGAGCGAAAATGGACGGACTCACCATATCCTGTCTGCTATACGCAGACGATGCAGTATTAGTGGCTAACAGTGAAGCTGATCTGCGGTGCTTGGTATCCAGGATGTCCGATGTATGCATGCAGAGTGAACTTTTGATGAATGTCAGCAAATCGAAAGTGATGGTATTCGAGAGAGACGAAAGAGTGACTAAGTGTGATGTAATTATAAACAACGAATGCTTAGAACAAGTGAACGAGTTTGTGTATTTAGGAAGTTTAGTAGAGATTTGTTTAGTATGTTTATATATATTTATTTTTATATAGTTTATATATATTATATAAATGTTTAGTAGAGACGGCAAGGCTGAGAATGATATCGAAAGGAGAGTAACTGCGGGAAACAAAGTTAATGGTGCACTAAATGCAATTATGGCCAATAAGAATCTGTCAAAAGAAGCAAGACTAGCGGTACATAATGGCGTTCTAGTGCCAACCCTTACGTATGGAAGTGAAGCCTGGAATTGGCAAAAGAGGAATGAAAGTAGACTGAATGCGGTTGAAATGCGGTCACTAAGACGCTTGTGTGGAAAATCTTTGGTCGATAGAGTGAGGAATGAACAAATTAGAAGTGAATGCAATGCTGGCTGTAGTGTGGTAGATAGAATAAAGAAAGGAGTGTTTGGTCATGTGGAACGTATGAACGAGGAAAGGAAAGGAATGGTTAAGAAAATATATGAGGCGAATGTTGAAGGCAACAGGAATAGAGGGCGTCCGCGAAAGACCTGGCACGATCAGGTACTACAAGTATTTGAGGATGGCCCTGTTAAAAGCCGCAACAATCGTAGAACGTGTATGAGAAGATGTATGAATGTGGCCGAAGCAAAAGTGGTGTGCCAGGATAGAAGAGTGTGGCGTTCAATCCTCTCTGCCTACCCCTGCAGGGAAACGGCGTGATGGTTAGTTAGTTAGTTAGTTAGTGTTGGTGTTTATACCCGTGAAAAGCAATACAGCGAAACAATGTGAGTCATACGTACGGCTTGCACGTACTAATTCGATTGTCTTTCTTAAATGAAAAGAGGTCTATTTTTTCTCTAGGACCGATATTATTGTAGATGAGAATTTCTAAAATTTTCAAATTATCCACCAATTTTGAACAAGGTAACGGCGCATCTAGCGCACCTGGTTGATTGAAATCTAATGGTTATCACCAGATGTTTAAATTATTCAAGAACACAATACTGGATTTTATCCCCAATATGATCACAATTACGACACATTGTAGGCTGGCTTAAGTGATTGCGATGGTCAAAATACAACCCACATACGAAATAAGGCGTGCAAAGTTGACATATTTACAACTTCCAAAAATTTGATAGTTATAGTAGTCTATCATGAGTGGAATCGGTGAAAGTTACATTGTGTAAGTATAATAGGTCGTAAGGCCTATAAATACCCAATAGACGTCCGAATCTACTTTCCCATATAAATAGCTTCGTCTCCATGAGACATATATCTAGATTAAATTTACGTTAGTTAACGTTTATATATTGTAGTGAGATGGTGAACCAAAGACCACAACAACAATTCTATGAAACACTCTGGAATCATCAAGGGTCTCTTTGGAACGTTCCACAAGTCTCCTGAAACGACTAGTAAATCGTAAAAACTCGAAAGATCGAGAAAGACATATATTTATCTATAAATACAAGGGCGTCACGCGATGCGGAGAAAGTCATTCGTGACGTTTAAACAGCGCGACATTAGCGACATGAGAGCGCAGTGCGACCAGCCCGGTTTACTTATTATATATTATTTTTTGCTTATTATATATATTACAGCATAGTAAATATAGCTATTATGGGCGAAAAAGTGAGAATTTATAAATTGGATAAGTGTGTGAATTATTCAGAAACGTTAATTTAAGGACTTTGTCGATTTAAGAGCAGTGCTCCAATTTTGTTTGTGTCCACTGATTTTGCCTTTTAATTAAATAGTAACTTGTTTTAATGATTTTATTAACCTCCCACAGCCACAGATCACCAAAATAAAACACCATTACTACTGTGGTTAGATCCTACCGTTCACAATTTGGTTTTGCAATTACTGCAGTCATTCAGATAGGCACCAGCAAATATAATCACTCGAGTTCGCGTAGTGTGGTCGGTACCATGACTGTTTCTATTCGCAGGCCATTCGGTTCAGCTGCTGGTTCTCTTTGAGCCAGATGCAGCATATGTGCATAGTTAAGTGAACATTTGCCGCACGTTGCGGCGCCAGGCAGCGAGATGAATGTACTGATGCAATGACTGCGCAATTCAGATGCACAGGCTGATTAAATGTGGTTCGGTGATTTATCCGGACAGGATAAATCATCGGATAGGATAGGATAGGATATTCTGGATTTGTGATTTTCACGGTATTTGATTGCGGACATTTCGCACATAGATTATCTTTGGAAAAAAATTAAACAGAGAATTTCGTCGCTGGTAATGATTCCTTTATATTTTAGCTATTAATTATGTTCTCAGAACATTCATACATAAATTATTTTTCTCTGAAAACCTTTCGTATATTTGAAGGGACTAAACTTGCGACACCTATAGTCCTTCTCGTGTACAAGATATCTCTACATGAGAGAGTACGGGCATTATCCTCGGCTTTACCCAACCGAGTTCCTCCAGGGTATGTATGGCTATAATAGTTTAGAGACTAGAAGGAATGTATATCTGATTACGCATTTTTAATCGCATCGATAATCCTGAAATTATGCGTTTGTATTGTTAATATAGTTAATTACCTAAGATAGCTTCAGTATAGATTGTTTCACATTCCAATAAACAGGACCAACCTGCCAATGGTTATGCCTGTTGGAAGAGTTACCGCTATGGTGAACAATATTTCTCTGGGCATTGCTCTGTTCCATGTCTCTGAGAGGGTTTTCCGTAGCAGGATTCTCCTCCACCTTTGATATGAACGAATTTATATACGTTTGATATTTTGTTGTTTGTATGTCTTCTCACTTGTTAATAATATTTGAAAAAATTGAAAATTTAATAGTACACATAGATTTCGCAACTGAGCATATTTGGAACATACATATAATAATCGAGGGCAGAAAGCCAATTTAGTGATTATTTTAACTTTACAGGACAGCAAAATAGAGTTCTGTCGTAGTATAATAATCAGTATCTAGAAAGATCTTATTCGGAAAATGAGATTTTGTTAACGTTTCTTTTATTATTAAATAATTTATATATGTGTTTTAGATTAGCAATCGTTTAAAAATAAAAGAAACATTGAAAAACTCAGGTTGACAGAACTTTATTTTGCTCTTCTGTAAAGTTAGAAATAATCACTAACGACATTTAGGCTATAATAATAATAATAAAAAGTTTTTTATTAATATCTTTTTTTTATTGTGCAACACTTCGATTGTATAACAAGAGATTACCTGTTTTAAGGCAATCGACTATTTAGAGAGCAAAAAGAATTTAAAAAAATAATTTTAAATTAACAAATATATAATAAATTTAAATAATTAAAACACAAATACAGAATTATCGGTAAGGGTAAGTAAAGCAAAAAGAGAAATCAAAATAAAATATTATATGGGACTTTTTTTAATTACAAAATATATACATAATAAAAATTTTAAATAAGAAAAAAAATCGAGAAGAAATACACGGCATTACACAGGAATTCTTTTTAGGGTTTTCTCAGATAGTTCTCGTCCTATGTCAATGAGCCACCCATTTAATTCTTTTTTTAGAGCATGTGGTCTCATTTTTTTAAAGTTATCCGGTATCAAATTATATATTTTTATAACCTCGTTGTTATCAACACTTAATTTGATTAGAAAAAAATCATCACAAAGGTTTTAAAATTATATATCCGCGAAATGACCGACAACAGCGGTCAAAAGAATGCAGGCCGACCGTCACACGAAAACGTGACACAATTAAAAAAATCGCCCCGCCCGCTGCAGTGAAATCACTGCGCGGGGGGGTTAATTAGCGCGACACGTGGGGGGGGGTACCCCCGGTACCCCGAGGTGGCACCGCGCCAGTGCGGGGATAATGCCGCATCCCTTACAGCGGAGGCGTACATGTGCACATTTTGAAAACAGAATAAAAACAAAATAAAAAATTCCTCGTAGTGTTCTTAGTTTAATGCACGTTAGGGTGGGTCGCTATGTGTGGGGAAAAATAAAAGTTATTCGATCGTATTGTAACGAAATGGCAAAAGAGATTACGTACAATATCCCTCGTAATATTTACATATTACGAGGAATATTATTAAAAACTTCTAGGACTTTCCACTACATTTTGGAACACATTACCGCACTCTGGAATTAACTACATCATTACAGGAACACCTGGAAAAGCCTAGAAGCAACGAGAACCTTTTCCTAAACACTAGAAAAGTATAGGAGTTTCGATAATCAGTTTTTGGATATAAATAGCGCGCAGTTATCTTGTTTGACAGGTCGATTCGATTTGACAGTCGAGCGCTAGATGACGCCCAGTGTCGCTAGATGAATTTCGAAGCGATAAATGAAGCGAATAATCGAGCGAAGTTCCTAATTGGCGAAATAAATAAATCAGAGCGATTAATACGAGCGAAATTGGATGGATTTTCTATTTACGTATTACCCAGGGATAATAAGGTTGTAACGATATTGGCCTATTCAAATAGACATTGCTGAAAAATTATACGAAAATATCTATCTGCTAAAGTTTATAGTAAAGAGAAGCTTCACAAACCGTTAAATACTCTATAATTAAATATCTGCCGGATAAGTAGGTGCGGGCGAGCGTTATTATTTCTGCACGCGGGCGTGTAAAGCAGGCTTTATGTTATATGATTCTGATGAAGCGAGCCAATCAAAAACGTTTGTCCGCGGAACGAATTCGGCCAATAAGAGGCATTCTGAGAGTTAGACTTTACCTTGACACGTCGGTTGGAGTCAAGAATGGCGAGGAATTTAGACTATATAAGCCATACAAATTCGAGGATCGTCCTTCTTTCTTCAGCATCAACGTTGGCCGGAGGCTCTTGTGGAGAGAGGACCGAAATACCATCAGAGAGTCACAGAGGCAGCAACACTCGAAGATACAGCTAAGCATTTTCAATATTATTTATTTCTATTGCCCTTTTCGTGTATTCAATTTAGAACTTTCTGGATCGTAATAAATATTGATACATGTTGTGGATTGTTCTGTTACGTATTTTGGGCCTAGGGATAATTATTACTATACGCGCTTCAGATTTTAATATACAAGAAATCGTGATATTGCGACTGTGATAATTCCAGCGGGTGAATTATTGCATAACGCTTATGAAATATATAATTCTGTCGCTGTTCATATGAAAAATCATTTAAATTTGATATTCATATATTACCAAAGATATAAAGGCTTTAAAATGGAATATTTTACTGACGAAGGGTGTTTCGTGTTTGTTTGTGGGATTTAAAATTCAGAATAATTATGTATATTCAATGTCGCGAGGTTCGGAATGTACGAGAGATTCTTCAGGGCGGATGTATCCTTATGCAAAAGAATGCTTTGTTATCTATACTGGCGATTGAATACACGGATTTCTATATGATTTGTGTTATCTTGGGGATAATTCGGAGTATTTATGTGGTTTTGATATCTCGATTGTCAGAGTGATATAAATTCAGATCGTGCGAGGAGTTTCCTACTAAGGAGTTTCCTACTAATAATATATTTTAAAAAATGAATCTGGATTTTATAATTATTTTATTAAAACACGGATGTGAGATTATTGGACAAGGTACATGTTTGTATTGCATATCATTGGGCAATCGTATTAAACACGATTTATTCCTATCAAGTTCTTATAAAAACGTATTTCGAATTGTACATGTTGTATAGAAATAATTAATTTAGATGCAGCCGGTCTTCAGCTGGGGAACACATTTATATTTTCTTTTACGGTTAATTATTTTACTATCGGGCTGTATTCGAAGGAGCTGTGCGTAATCAATGTCGCGATTGCTTGTCTGATCTTGTTTCAATTAGTATGAGAATTTAATTATGTGTTTTGATATCACGATTGTAAGCGTGATATAAATTCAAATCGTACGAGGAATTCCCTACAAATAATATATTTTAAAAATGCATCTGGATTTTATATTTATTTTATTAAAACATGAATGTGTGGTTTATTTGAACTCGTTACATGTTTGTATTGCGTGTCATTGGGCAATCGCTTAAACACGATTTGTTCCTATCAAGTTCTTATAAAGACGTATTTCGAATTGTATATATTGTATCTATTTAGATTAAGCCGCATTTATCAATTCTAGAAAGGGTTTTCTGCTTCGAATGCAAGATATTATTTACAGGTCAGCCTGGCATATGAATAAAAATTGTTATACTGCCGCCGTCTATCGAACTCAAACAAGTTGACCTTCGGTCTTCCGTGGCCGTGATAGTTTTTCATATGACATTGTTTTATTCATTCAATATTAGATATTTGAAATGTTTTCTAGAACATTACTCACTATTGTGGGCAGTTCGCGGTGTGTTCAGGGGTGGTTAACCTTCGGCCATCCGTAATCGCGATAGTTATTCATATGACATTGTTTTTATTCATTCAATATTAGATATTTGTAATGTTTCTACAATATTTTCCATTATTGTGGGCAGTTCGCGGTTTGTTCAGGGGTAGTTAACCTTCGGTCTTCCGTGATCACGTTATTTACTTATATGACAGATTGTTTTGCTTTGTTCGTTTAATATAAGTAATATCATATTTTTATGAGTTACCGTAATTATTTATCTATATGATTTTATTATTGAGAGTGATGCAACGAATACTACCTTCACGAATACGAATATCAGGCTTACTATTCGGTGAATACGAACGCGAATATTTCCACCAAGGTGGGGGGGGAACTTGAACATACTTGTAAATATAATAACCTTGATGCAACGAATACTACTTTCATGAATACGAATATCAGGCCTACTATTCGGTGAATACGAATGCGAATATTTCCACCAAGGTGGGGGAACTTGAACATACTTGTAAATATAATAACCTTGATGCAACGAATACTACTTCCACGAATACGAATATCAGGCCTACTATTCGGTGAATACGAATGCGAATATTTCCACCAAGGTGGGGGAACTTGAACATATTTGTAAATACAATAACCTTGATGCAACGAATACTACCTTCACGAATACGAATGTTACGCCTACTATTCGGTGAATACGAATGCGAATACTTCCACCAAGGTGGGGGAGAACGCAAGCATACTTGTAATTGTATTGTTTATGTCTGCTTGTGATATCACTATACGGCGTAGATGAACTAGTTTGAAAGGGCTTATGTTCTGTATGTGCTTGGCGTAGAGGGAATAGTTTTCTTGTTTCTAGGATCTAATACAGGTTTACAGGTGCTGATATTGAAATATATATATATATATACAAGGAAAACACTATTTTGGGAATCACTAACTGGATGACAGATATTGCAGCACACATACACACAAGGAGGACGTTATGTTAAATACATGACTGGAAAGTTGTTATTGGAATACACAGGCGCCACTAGAAGATATGGGCAGTTTGCAGAGAACTTCAACTTCTGTCAGTTAAGGACCTTTTACTATTACTATTCTTTCGCCTTTTTGCATAACCGTGGATGAACTAGATTGAAGGGGTTTATGTTCTGTATGTGCTCGGCGTAGAGGGAATAGTTTTCTTGTTTCTAGGATCTAATACAGTTTTACAGGCGCTGATATTAAAATATATATACAAGGGAAATGAAGGGCTACACAGGCGCTGGTAATTGCTCAATTTTGGAGAGGACCCGTTATATGACTTCGGATCTGGATGCCATCTCGGAAGCAGACCAACTACAGAACTAAGATAAGAACCTTTAATATTATTTATTCCTGATGTTTTCTTATGTGTATCAAATGGAATGTTCGTGCTATATAATTTGTCATTGTCTCATGGTCACTATTCATTTCATTACGTGGGTTCAGAGTTCGACGGTAACGGACGCGGAAACAAATTAGTACTGATGTCGGGACGTAACGTCGGGATTATATCTTAATTATCTTTAGGATAGAAGCGAGGTCATCATACGTGCATTCTGCATTTCAAACGTTTTACTAACATATATAAATACATATTATTGCGTTTTACAAATTGAATATGATCGCGGGAAATAGGCATTCCGTCCGGTTATGCAATGTTAACTTCCAACGTAGCATAATGAGATCTTATTACCGGTGCTAGACTCTCGAGGTTAGTCACGTGATTGTTGTATAAATGGAATAGTGAAGGGGATTGAAGAATGAGATACACTCGCGATACAGGTAGTTGTATGTAACTGGGATCAAATGACGGGGTGCGTGTTCTCGGTCCAGGGGATGAACGGGACTGCGGGGACACTCTGGGTGGGTCTAAGTAGAATTGCGCAAAGCCTCCACACAGTTAAAATGTGTTCAGTCAAGCAAAGGTGAAGCATTTCGAATCGGACCAGAGCGTCGTGCCTCAAACACAGCCGGAGGGAAGAAGCCCCTACGTTCTTTCACTCCCTTGGCCCGACGAGCTCGAATTCCGGATATGAATGTTCATGAATGTCAGCTAAAAGACTCAGGTAGCCGTACCTCAATCGAAACCTTCGTTCGGGACCTCATCAACGTACGAGACAGGGCGTTTCGCATGGACGAGCAACAATGAGAAGCAAATGAAGGGGATTGAAGAAAGAGATACACTCGCGATACAGATAGTTGTATGTAACTGGGATCAAATGACGGGGTGCGTGTTCTCGGTCCAGGGGATGAACGGGACTGCGGGGACACTCTGGGTGGGTCTACGTAGAATTGCGCAAAGCCTCCACACAGTTAAAATGTGTTCAGTCAAGCAAAGGTGAAGCATTTCGAATCGGACCAGAGCGTCGTGCCTCAAACACAGCCGGAGGGAAGAAGCCCCTACGTTCTTTCACTCCCCTTGGCCCGACGAGCTCGAATTCCGGATATGAATGTTCATGAATGTCAGCTATAAGACTCAGGTAGCCGTACCTCAATCAAAACCTTCGTTTGAGACCTCATCAACGTACGAGTCAGGGCGTTCCGCATGGACGAGCAACTATGAGAAGCAGGAAGCAATTTAATAATCTATACACTGCGCGAGGACATTACTAACACCATCATACTCATCATTCACCACCTTTTCTAACTTGCTGTATACAGAGACCTTCGGGGTTCTCCTTTCCCGGCCAGCGAGAAACATATCAGGAATTACACAATCAACTGTAATAATCATGCTGTTTTACCCTCATTTAATATCTCTAGTCAATAAGACTACACCGTGGGATCATTCACATCAACTATAATTGGCGATGCTAACATGGCTCTGACTGATGCGCTCAAGGGAGAGTTTTTTCCAGTCACCCAGTTAGTTCATTCAGCCCTTTAATCAGCAGTAAACATCATAATACTCCGGCTCAGGTAGCCGCAACGTGGGATCCTCATCATATACACCAGTCAATTTGACTGCCCCGCGGGACAATATACAAACCTAATATCAGACGCGGGATTTCTTCCTGATATGTTTGTCGCCGGGAAGCGAGGACTTCGGGGGATTCCAGCAGGAGCAATAGAGTCTCGGCTTGATCTTGGTCTGCAGCTTAGTGTGGGAGGTTATGTCTAAACAGGAGTTAACCACCGGATGCGGCGATGCTCTGGGGCCGCATCCCCCTCCCCCCTACAGGGGGGGGGGGGCATCTAGAATCCACGTTTGAACAGAAGTGGTTAGACACTTCTTAAATTTCACTTACAAATCTGTATCTTCCATTCCCTTAGAATCTCGGGCTGCGATAATGTCAGACAAAGCTTGCCCTGAGCCTCTGTTGCGCCTAGTTGTTATGAATATATGTTTACTCTTTCCACTATGTACTATGAACAGATTGAGCAGATCGGACAACGTGGGACGCGCTATCGGTAGGTTTCTTACTTGTGTTTTGAATATAACGTATGCTATTATATCTTGTAAATCTGTCGTAAATGGGTACCGCGTGTGGTTGCGCTAACACTGTTCTAAGCTGCTATTATGAGGTATTGATAATCAAGGCGGGCGGAATCTTTAGCGTATGCCGTTAACTTGGCAACGATTGTATTGTTTTATATTTCAGTATTTTAAACACGGTGGTATTATAGTTATGACTGTACTATGTAAGGAAGTTTTGCTACTAGCGTTTATTCCTCAGCTACGCCGCATATAGTTGGCTTTTAGGCCGACTCAGGACGTGGACGATATCGGCTGTCTCTCGTATAGGCGAAACTGTAGAATTCTGTAACGGTTTCTAGAAGGGCCAAAGTAATTTCGGAAATATGTTTTATGTCTCTGGCATTTCGTCTATAAGTGTTCGAAGATTGTACGTGAATTTCGAGTCGATAACGGTTAGGCGATCTATCATCTTTAGTAAATAAATCCGTTATGTTACTTTGTTATTTACGAGTACGGATTAGTTACGTGCGTTTGTTATTTCCATAGTTAGGTAAGAATTCGTTCTATATTAGTCTAGTCGCGTTAATAAGAATACGAATTTCACCACGTATCAAAAGAATTTTGGATAGCTACGGACACAACGGAGGAGGAATTTTCCTAGCCACTGGATAGATCACGACTGGCCAATTTTGAAAATATAAATTCTTAACAAAAAAAAAAAATATTAGCTTTCATGTAAATATACTTCCGAAGTTCTAAGTTCGACTTAAGTCTTCATCTAGTAGCTTAAAGCATAAAGTGTGTGCTTAAAAGTCCCAAAAGCCGTAATAAAGCTCAATTCGGTAGCTTAAAGTCTCAAGCTTTGGGCTTTTCGTAAAACTTATATTACTAAACTTTATAGTTAGGTATTTAGCTTAGGTGTACAGGTAGGTACGTTACAAGGTGTTTGTTCGTTTACGAGTGATATACGGCAAAATAATGCAATTTAAAGAATAGCGTATTCGTTTTAAGTGACTTTGTACATTGAATAGTTGCTGAACCATTATTTAATAAATCGCTGATTAATTTCAAGTGTTTTCATTAATTCTTCTCTCAGCCACGTTACGTAACAATATTCTAATAGTGATATTATATTGTTTTAAGTCTAAACAAATAAAATTGATTATAAAAAATTGAATACAGTCATTTCCTTAGCCCACGAATATGCTTTAATGTTTCAGAAATTGTCGGAAAAGCGTTTGGTTAAACCTATATATTTTATTAAGAAAAAATTTATTTACATATTACGAGGAATATTATTAAAAACTTCTAGGACTTTCCACTACATTTTGGAACACATTACCGCACTCTGGAATTAACTACATCATTACAGGAACACCTGGAAAAGCCTAGAAGCAACGAGAACCTTTTCCTAAACACTAGAAAAGTATACGAGTTTCGATAATCAGTTTTTGGATATAAATAGCGCGCAGTTATCTTGTTTGACAGGTCGATTCGATTTGACAGTCGAGCGCTAGATGACGCCCAGTGTCGCTAGATGAATTTCGAAGCGATAAATGAAGCGAATAATCGAGCGAAGTTCCTAATTGGCGAAATAAATAAATCAGAGCGATTAATACGAGCGAAATTGGATGGATTTTCTATTTACGTATTACCCAGGGATAATTAGGTTGTAACGATATTGGCCTATTCAAATAGACATTGCTGAAAAATTATACGAAAATATCTATCTGCTAAAGTTTATAGTAAAGAGAAGCTTCACAAACCGTTAAATACTCTATAATTAAATATCTGCCGGATAAGTAGGTGCGGGCGAGCGTTATTATTTCTGCACGCGGGCGTGTAAAGCAGGCTTTATGTTATATGATTCTGATGAAGCGAGCCAATCAAAAACGTTTGTCCGCGGAACGAATTCGGCCAATAAGAGGCATTCTGAGAGTTAGGTTTTACCTTGACACGTCGGTTGGAGTCAAGAATGGCGAGGAATTTAGACTATATAAGCCATACAAATTCGAGGATCGTCCTTCTTTCTTCAGCATCAACGTTGGCCGGAGGCTCTTGTGGAGAGAGGACCGAAATACCATCAGAGAGTCACAGAGGCAGCAACACTCGAAGATACAGCTAAGCATTTTCAATATTATTTATTTCTATTGCCCTTTTCGTGTATTCAATTTAGAACTTTCTGGATCGTAACAAATATTGATACATGTTGTGGATTGTTTTGTTACGTAATTTGGGCCTAGGGATAATTATTACTATACACGCTTCAGATTTTAATATACAAGAAATCGTGATATGCGACTGTGATAATTCCAGCGGGTGAATTATTGCATAACGCTTATGAAATATATAATTCTGTCGCTGTTCATATGAAAAATCATTTAAATTTGATATTCATATATTAACAAAGATATAAAGGCTTTAAAATGGAATATTTTACTGACGAAGGGTGTTTCGTGTTTGTTTGTGGGATTTAAAATTCAGAATAATTATGTATATTCAATGTCGCGAGGTTCGGAATGTACGAGAGATTCTTCAGGCGGATGTATCCTTATGCAAAAGAATGCTTTGTTATCTATACTGGCGATTGAATACACGGATTTCTATATGATTTGTGTTATCTTGGGGATAATTCGGAGTATTTATGTGGTTTTGATATCTCGATTGTCATAGTGATATAAATTCAGATCGTGCGAGGAGTTTCCTACTAAGGAGTTTCCTACTAATAATATATTTAAAAAAAAATGAATCTGGATTTTATAATTATTTTATTAAAACACGGATGTGAGATTATTGCACAAGGTACATGTTTGTATTGCATATCATTGGGCAATCGTATTAAACACGATTTATTCCTATCAAGTTCTTATAAAAACGTATTTCGAATTGTACATGTTGTATAGAAATAATTAATTTAGATGCAGCCGGTCTTCAGCTGGGGAACACATTTATATTTTCTATTACGGTTAATTATTTTTACTATCGGGCTGTATTCGAAGGAGTTGTGCTTAATCAATGTCGCG
>JADDOH010017725.1:0-12141 GCA_016648135.1 Agrypnia vestita
TTTTTTTTTATTATAATATATTTATTTAATCAAAGTATGTACCATTGCTATCTATGCACTTTTGCCATCTCATAGGTAGTTAATCGATCCCTTTACTAAAAAAACCATTCGGACGGGAATCAATAAAATCTTTGAAGGCGGTTTGGACTGCCCATCGGAGTTGAATTTTTTCCTTTGCAAGAAGTTATCCAAATTTCGAAAAAAATGGTAATCTGTTGGGGCAAGGTCCGGAGAGTACGGTGGATGTCTTAGACATTCCAATTGAAGCTCCTCTAATTTGGTAGCCGTCTGTTGTGCAGTGTGTGGTCTAGCGTTGTCATGAAGCAGCAGGGGCCTAGAGCGATTAACCAGCCTCGGTTGTTTAGCAGCTAGCTTTTCCATCATGGTTTGCAGTTGCTGACAATAGACATCTGCCGTAATCGTCTGGCCAGATTTAAGAAAGATGTAGTGAACGACACCAGCACTAGTCCACCAAACGCTCACAAGTAACTCGCGTTTGTTGATTTGCTTCACTCAATTCGTGAGGTACCCACCTTTCAAGCTTTTTCACCTTACCAATTTGCTTCAAGTGGATTAAAACAGTTTTATCACTAACACCGCAGCCTGTAGCTAACTCGGATGTGGTTTGCGATGGATTCCGCTTCCACAATAGCCTTCAATTCTTCATTATCAACTTTGGTCTCCGGCCGTCCACGGGGCTTGTTCTGCAGGTCGAAATTTCCAGAACGAAAACGTTGAAACCAAAAACGCACTGTGTTTTCTTTTGCGGCACCGTCGCCATACACATCATTAATCCTTCGAGCCGTTTCTGAAGCACTGGTGCCACGGTGGAACTCGTACTCGTAAATAACGCGATATTTCAAGTTTTTCATTTTGTAAACTGAGTGACGCAAAGAAAAAAACAATTGAGGAAAAAACAAATGAATTATAATTTTCAAAACACAAATACATGAGTAAATAGCTGTAAAAATTTGGATTTGGAATTCCTAACCAAAGAGAAGATATTTGCGATCAAATTTGCCAGTACGGTAAAACGTCAATTTCATATGTAAGGACCTAATATTATTATAGATACAAATATTTTTTTTGGTTGAGTCATTCATCACACTCACAACCATGCCTATTTTAGAAATATTGATAAAAAGCCAATGTCTTGTAAATGGTTTTTGATGCCAAGGCATACATTTATTCAATGTTTAAATCTTTATATAAAATTGTGTATTTACTTGGCCTAGCATCAGCGGTAACTGCCTTTTATATATCTTTCTAATAATAACACCGCTCTGAAGATATTTGAAGAGTCGATATAAAAATATGATATATCTGAATCTTTATCAAAACAACTTTCCCGTTTGGCTTCCGTGACATTTTTATAGGCGGAGATTAAATCAGCGGAGAAGGAATATACAGGGTGACTCAAAAGCTCCTGTACAGTCAGATAACTGTCTGAGAGGATTTTAATCTTCGACCAAGATTCTGAGAACTTTTATAAGCATCGGGAAAAGCGGAATCATACATAATAAGAAATAAGAAAGAATCTGCTCAAACAAATATATATTTACGAGTACGAAGATTTATTTTAATTAAAAATAGTAATTCGTCAGACGGAAAGAAATAGTAATTTCTTTAGAAGATAATTGTATATTAACTATACGAGTAAGAAGATCCAATAAAAAAATAAAACATAGATTATTTCACTGTGAAGAACCTAGACAAATACCATTTCTGAGAAATTGAACGTGTAGGATAAGTATATTAATGTGATAAAACTAAAATTGTTAGCTATTATTAATTAATAAAGAAACTTAGTGAGAGTGCTTAAAAAAGATTAATAATGTATAATTGTGGAGGATGTCAATTGATAAAAATTTCTGGTCTCTGTAGATTTATCGGAATATGTCGTTATGTAGACCTCTTTCCATATAAGAAAGACAATCGAATTAGTGTATGTAAGCCATGCGTACGAGGTACATTGTTTATTTATGTTGGTGTTTATTCTCGTAAACACCAACACAACGATACAATGTGCGTCGTACGCACGGCCTACATATACTAATTCAATTGTCTTTCTTAAACGAAAAGATGTATAGGTACTGATTGCATCATTCTACTCTTCATACTAAATACACGCGACAATAAATCATAATATTCGCTTAGCACTCAGATCTTGGCCCCCCTTTATGTACTTTTGAGATGAATACATGATACATAAATGAATATTGATAATACAAAATTTTAACAACATAGCACAATAACTGTAAAATCAAAAAAAATATTTTTATTATTTAACCTAGCTAACGTAGATAAAATATTCAACGGTTACTTCTTCTTCTTCTTTTCGCGCCCTGTCCGTTTAACGGACGTTGGCTACCATGTGGCTATGTGGACTTTGTTTACTGCGGCCCGGAACAGCTCCACAGTAGACTGGCCAAACCACTGTCTCAAGTTTTTCAGCCATGAAGTCCTCCTTCTTTCAGGGCCCCGACTACCGGCAATCTTTCCCTGCATTATGAGACGCAAGATCTCGTATTTCTCTGGATGTCTCATCACATGTCCTAGATATTGAATTTTTGGGATTTTTCTTTATTCATCCGAGCCATAATATCTTCATTCGTAACTCTGTCCATCCAGCTTATTTTGAGAATTCTTCTATAGATCCACATCTCGAATGCCTCAAGTCGCCTTATCATTTCTTCGGTAAGTGTCCATGCTTCGATTCCATAGAAAAATATTGAAAACACGTAGCATCTGACCATTCGCGTTCGTAATCAAAGATTGAGATCATGACTGCAGAACATCCTTTTCATGCATTATAAAGGTTGTACGAGCTTGCTCTATGTGGCATTTGATTTCAACCGAAGGATCCCATCTTTCACTTAAGTTGCAGCCCAAGTATATAATACTTTGTACCTTCTCTAGTTTCGTTCCAGCTGTGTAAATCTACTAAGCTACTACCATGATCCTCTGATTATTATAAATATAATATCCAGTTGAAGGGTCCGTCATAAGGGCTGATGCTACACAAATCAACAACTGCATAAAGCTGAATATCCCAGAAAACTCTTACCAGACGATTCTGAACCTGACCAAATTTTAAGCAACAGAATGACATATTTGATGAAAAATATTTTTGTGATAGCATTTTGATATTTTTGATTTTTATTACGTGTGACCTACCCAATTCATTAGCACTAGCAATTCTTGGACATGGACGTGGTAACTTGCAGGGTCAAGGGTTGAAGGCGTAGAGCATGACTTGCCCGATAGACGTACCTACTGAGTGAAAAATGCCACTGGTCTACCCTTAATAACAGCGTTTCGTTATGCAGATTTGTCCATGGGATATCATATGTGAGGTATAAAAGCAAGGCAGCAATATCCAAAAAATTTGAAACCAGTCATCGAGAATTACTCACTTATAACAAATATCATCCTTTACGTGTGTGACTTACATAGACAACATACAAGAACTATGTAAGAAGTGATATACCGTGGACTAATAGTGAGAGATATGGTGTCCTATACACTGCGATCGATTTTTATAATGGAATCCCCAATTTCATAAAGGAACTAAATAAAGTAAAACTATTCAATAGAAGGGACTTGAGATGGGGAGGAGATGATTGCTTAACAAATCAATGTGCTGATATATATTATGTCTACCCACTTATTTTACATTATTTTCTGTCCCTTCATACTAGCATACAATTGCTGTTTGGGGACATGCTATTTAATTTTTAATTTTAGTTAATACAAATAACTAATTAATGTAGTGTGATGTGTGACCATATAAGAATATGTAAATCAAATAAATATTATTAGGTATTATATTAGGTCCTTACATATGAAATTGGCGTTTAGTATGGGAGGAACATAAAGCCGATTTTTTTTATTATAATATATTTATTTAATCAAAGTATGTACCACATTGCTATCTATGCACTTTTGCCATCTCATAGGAGTTCATCGATCCCTTTACTAAAAAAACCATTCGGACGGGAATCAATAAAATTTTTGAAGGCGGTTTGGACTGCCCCATCGGAGTTGAATTTTTTCCTTTGCAAGAAGTTATCCAAATTTCGAAAAAAATGGTAATCTGTTGGGGCAAGGTCCGGAGAGTACGGTGGATGTCTTAGACATTCCAATTGAAGCTCCTCTAATTTGGTAGTCGTCTGTTGTGCAGTGTGTGGTCTAGCGTTATCATGAAGCAGCAGTGGCCTAGAGCGATTAACCAGCCTCGGTTGTTTAGCAGCTAGCTTTTCCATAATGGTTTGCAGTTGCTGATAATAGACATCTGCCATAATCGTCTGGCCAGATTTAAGAAAGCTGTAGTGAACGACACCAGCACTACTAGTCCACCAAACGCTCACAAGTAACTTTTTTGGAGTCAATTTTCGCTTGGGGCATGGTTTGGCTGGTTCGGCAGGGTTCAGCTATTGCGAAGAGCGCTTCCGATTATCGTACAGGATCCACTTTTCATCACAGGTAATGATTCGATTTAAAATCCCTTCATTATTGTGCCGGTTGAGTAATGCAACGCAGCAGTCAACGCGCGTTTGTTGATTTGCTTCACTCAATTCGTGAGGTACCCACCTTTCAAGCTTTTTCACCTTACCAATTTGCTTCAAGTGGATTAAAACAGTTTTATCACTAACACCGCAGCCTGCAGCTAACTCGGATGTGGTTTGCAATGGATCCGCTTCCACAATAGCCTTCAATTCTTCATTATCAACTTTGGTCTCCGGCCGTCCACGGGGCTTGTTCTGCAGGTCGAAATTTCCAGAACGAAAACGTTGGAACCAAAAACGCACTGTGTTTTCTTTTGCGGCACCGTCGCCATACACATCATTAATCCTTCGAGCCGTTTCTGCAGCACTGGTGCCACGGTGGAACTCGTACTCGTAAATAACGCGATATTTCAAGTTTTTCATTTTGTAAACTGAGTGACACAAAGAAAAAAACAATTGAGGAAAAAACAAATGAATTATAATTTTCAAAACACAAATACATGAGTAAATAGCTGTATAAATTTGGATTTGGAATTCCTAACCAAAGAGAAGATATTTGAGATCAAATTTGCCAGTACGGCGAAACGCCAATTTCATATGTAAGGACCTAATATTACATTTAATATACATACATACATAGAATATGTTTACATAGTAATAAGTTGATTTAAAAAATATATATTTTATTGAATATTATAATGTACCTACTGAATACTAGATTTTAGAAGAATTTATAGGAAACATGATTTTGGAAGGGATAGATGCATAAAATCTGGAATTGAGTACATTTTAAATTAGAAATTCTCGATAACTGCACTCAATTTAAAAAAAAATTTAAAGTTAAAAAAAATAAGCTATGATATATCACAAAAATTAATCAGACATAATAATTTCGTTGTCTGTCCGTCTGTTCCATCGTCTGTCTGGCTGTCTGTCCGTCCGTAACTTCGTGTAACGTCCCTAATTTTGTTCGAATTCACGGCTAAAATAACCAAATTTTCGGAGACGGAGTTTGAACCCCGGGCCACAAACCCGAACCGGCTGCTTAACACATGTTGTTACCGCCGCCTCTCCATGGAGCGTCAAAAAGATACTAAAATATATACTAAGGCTTAGCAAAGACGCTAACCAATGTTCCGTCATTTTTGATGCGTAACAAACAGCTAGTTCAGTATTATTTTTGATGTTATTTTGAAATAAATATAATTTTTTGAAAAATACTGAATACGTGAATAAAATGTTCAGCTTTATCTATTTAGCTTTTGTAACGAATTCTACTGATTGCGCTCACTGTCATAAGTCATCACAGGTCACTGTCATAAAAACCAAGTTTTTATTATGTTCCCTTTCTCATTTACTAGTGGAAACTGGTTTGGCGCTTAACCTATGCGTTGGGCTTCTATCGGGCGACGCTACGAAAGGGAGTAATAAAAAATTCCGAAAATCCAAAAATATACTATAATCAGGTTTAGTGTCCACCAGATGCGTCGAAAAATTTTCATACAACTGAGCAAGTTGTATGAAAAAACCATTAAAAATTTATAAAAATCCAAAATTATACTATAATTATTAATTTTACTAACGAAAATTTGATAGATCTTCTTAATCGTCGCCACGAGTCTGCTTGGAAAGTTTCAGCTCGATTGGATCACGGGAAAAGGGTTAAAAATCGATCCAAAGATTTTGCATCAAAGAAATAGACAGACGCCACGAGTTAATGTAAAGGGAATAAAAATGGCAAAAATTCGTTTTCATATATTGATTGTAGCGCAATTATAGTTTGAAACTAGTCTTCAAACTTATCAGGTATTATTTTATGACCGCCAAAAGTATTCGATAACTCAAATGTATCGGGAGGAGCTCAAGGTCTTCGGGGCGCTCTAGAGTCCAGAGAAACAAATCATAATCTGCTCTCGGTAATCAAAGAGCAATCATCGTTTTACGACTTTCACAATCTTCTTATCGAAGTCACGACCTATTCCGAACACCCGGTGATAAGAATATTGATACAATTTTCTAGGTAGAGAATCGCTTCCTAACAACTACTTAGTGATATGAAAAACGGTAAATCAATTCGACTTTTACATCGTTTTTATGAGTCGCTGAAGACCGAGGAATTTTTTTCTCTACGCTTAAATACACCCATTAAGGGGGTAACGACAAACCAGGCAAGAATTTCGCATTTTCAAGGTGATATGGTTTTAGATGTAGGTTTTACTGCTGTAATTTTAGAAAGGGATAATGAAGATAATAATGCAACTCGAATAAATGTATTTTTAATGGTATTCATGGGAAATACAGTTTACTTTCCGACAAATTTTAAAATATAACATAATTTTTCCATAATTATAAAATTAATATTTGGCATCTATATACACTAAGCTAAGTACTGAGAATGCTAAGCCAGCATTTGTGAGTTGAGAACAATTGGCAATTATACCATTTTTTTAAATGTTTCTACAGGCCTCAAATATTGCCTCTTAGGCCTCACTGGCCTAAGAGGCAACTAACCATAAAAATGTTCCATTTATAATATTGTAACGAGCTATAGAGGGTTTGATAGAGCTAGTCCACAATACTTATGATTTAATTTGATTTAATTTATTTTAATTAAAGCGACATCAAAGTTTGTATTATTTTTTTATTAAACGTTGAACAATCATTAGAATAACTTATATCGAATATGAATGAATCATTTTTTTAATAAAAGCCAAATAAAATGATAAAAACCTATCAATTCCAATGGGGAAAAAAATCAATTGTATTTTCTGCAGAGTTTTTATCATTTTATTTAACTTGTAACATTATAAATGAATATTTTGTAATCGATATAAGTGACTGTAATTAAAGTTCAACGTTTCGTAAAAAATAAGTTAGAAATATAGAAAAAATGCAGTCTTTGATATTGTACAACTCCATAACTAATGATATTAGGTCATGGTTGCTTAAACATTTTCGACTCACAATAAGGCCAAGAATCCACCTGTAAAGTATTGTGGACTAGCTCTGTTACGTCCTTTATAGTAATCTAAAACATTTACACGTAATCCATGATTTTAAGGTAGTAGTCAGGTATAAAACAAGGAGCACCGCGATTTGCAATTTAATATTTTTGACGTTTCAAAAATGCGAGTTTAGTGCGAGCGCAGTGTGACCAGCGCGATAAGAAAAAAGGAAGTACGGAGAAATTTTTCCACGTGCGAATATTGAACGGAGTTTTCTAGAAAGTGATCGAAGTTTAAAAAACTGCATGAAATAGTGAAAATTGAGATGAAGTGTAATAAGAGTTGTGTGAAATATTCTAAAATCATTTTGTGAGTATAAATTTAAGAACAGTGTTTCGATTAAATCTGTGTCCAGTAACTTTTTGCGTAATTAATAAAAGTTTAAATTATTTTCATTTGCCTCCCACAGCCACGTCCCGTAACAATATCAATTTCCCCTTTAATCGTTCATTCTTTGACTCTCCTGGTTTGTTCTTTGATTCTTTTTGTATACTATTAAGATATTGTTGTTAAATATTAATAAATGAATTGTTAATTTTGTGGAAACTTGTAAGATGGTCTCTGTGCTATTTATTATTTATGTGTATGTTAGTTGATTTAAAATTGTATCTTTAGCTTTTCGTGTAAATAAATAAATAAAAATTCAAAAAAATAATGGACGCCATTGAGATACTTTTAAGGATTATTTGATTAAATTAAGGTTAACAATGTAAATATTTTTACAGAAATATATGATATTTATTTGTTTTCTAAATATTATAAAATTAAAATTGATAAATCGTCGCTAATTAGAATGAATTGAAAATAAACATTCCACAAATTAGATATTCTTGGAAGGATTGGTTCAACGGCATTGATATATTTAATACTAACATATCAGCTCCGCTTAAAAACCGTGTTTAAACCACCTATATTATTTGTTTCTATATCTTTACCAGACTGACTTAGACCGACCATCATCATACACGCACCCCACCCAAACTCTCATCATTTTTTGCACATAGCCCCATGCCTTCACCACATACACAGAATACACGCACTCCACTCAACCACAATCCCATACACTTCACTCCACTTCGCCCTCTCACTCCCACTCCTACCACTCTAATTTATGTATTTTTTCTTTTCTTTCTTATTAAGGTTTTGCTCTTGTCCTTTCTGGATTACTTTGTATGTTTATTTCTGTTTTGCTTTGACTTAATATCTTATGCCGTGGATCTCTATTTTTGGTCTACCAACTATCGAATATGTCATTATAATAAATTGCACTGTTGAGATTCATAAAATAAAAAAAATAAAAATTATATTTCTGACAATATTTATCATAAAGAAAAATATCTGTTTCGCACATAATGAAAAAATAAAATATTAAACATTTATAATGGAAGAAAAATATAATATTGAAATTTCGAAATAAAATTTAATTAACAAAACAACTGATTGTATTCTTATTTATAATGCACAAGTTGAGAACATTTTTACAGATTTAGTTTTTTACGTCTCTTTTGATCTTATAGAAACTAAAAGTCGTCTGGAAACTATTATTATCGAAAACTGCTCATCTTTAATGCACTCGAATACCTTTGTTCTTTCATCCAAACTAAAAAAAAATATTTGAAAGTTTATTTGGAAGAGTTTCTGCTTTAATATTTTATATACGTATTGACTGTGAGAAAATGCTGAAAACTCTGAAAACTTAGTTATTTAATGACATGTGATGAATATCAGCTAATGATATGAATTGTCTTTTTAAAATGATCAGTCATTATATATACTATATATATAATATAATTATATCTCTCTCTCTATATATATTATATATAATCTACTCTATAGTCAATTATGTTTGTTACAAGTCAATCCTATGAATTTTTTAACATAATTTAGTTTAGATCAATAGGCGTCAGATAGAATATTATTAATTGGTATAACATTGAAATGGGATAAAAACAAAATTTTCTTGCGAAAATAAATACTGTGTTCTTGGTAGAATGGTAATTCGTATGAATTTAATAAACACACTGTTATAGATTGCGTTAGTATTGTAGCGATCTCAAAACGACAATATTATCCTAGATTGTTATTTCAATATAAATGCTTCTAATTAGGCTATAACAATAATTATGAATTATGTATAAACAGCATTTCATATATTTTATTTTAAGAGGGGGGTAAGGCTTTTAACTTTTTTTTTTTTGCATTTTATTTTTAATTTTTTAAATGAATGTATAACATCGTAAGAATATTGTGTCAAAATTTCAAGTCAATCGGAGCAAAATTGACGAAATTATGAACATTTGAGCGATACTCAGACTGATTTTCTATACCTGCTCGGGCAGCTGAGAGACGCGCTCACCTGAGGACTACCGGACGTGCTTATTGTATTGGAAAAGTTTTGTGTAGACAAGGACAAAAAGATGCTGATGATGAAAGCTCTTTGCTGTGTGAACATGGCATCGACGATCATGTGTAAGTATAAAATAAGTGTTGAGTTTTATTTTGAATTTTACAGTGTGCAAAACTTTAAAACGTTTTCCCCACATCACACGTTTTCAAAGTCGGTGTCCATCATAACTTCAAAACTACTGCACCGATCCTTTTGAAATTTTGAATACTATTTCTGTACATAATTTAAGAGGTTACGCTGTCGAGTTTTTTTCAAATTTGTTATTAATTTTTATTTTTTAATAACAAATTAGTCGATATTTTTCGCAAAAAATCGCGTTTTTCCCTTCAAAGTGTTCCAAAAAATTGAAAAATTGAAAATTCAAAAAACCCTCCCAGTTTTACCTGGGAAAATCTATTATCTAACGAATGAACTTTGATTTTTTGATTTCAGATGATCTAGCACCAAGTTATCATGGACACCGCAATTCTCCTTTTTTCCGAGACATGTCCGAATAATTGCTGCCATTGCCGTATTTTTTAATATTTCGTCTTGAAAATTTTACACAATATTTTTCAAATGTCATACTTTAATATACCATTGGTTGAAATAAAGAAATTTTAACTGTGTCGTGGTAATTAATTAAGTCACAATATTTTATTATTATATGTATGTTCTTATATTTTTTATTTTTTGTTATGTGTCATGTGATTACTTAAGTCAGCTCGTATAGGTAATAAGCCCAGTTCACTCTTTCTTTGTAAAGTCTTTCATACACGTTTCCCATATAAATCTTTGTCTGTGTGAGACTTATTTTATTATCTTAATTGATAATAAAATAACGTTGAAAATGAAAATGATAAAAAATTATTTGAAATAAATTTTATTAACCAGATATCAAAGAACAACGATTTTGTAACTGCTATTACCAAAGTCGTAATCAATCACCCTTATTTTCAACAAAGTTTATCAATATTTTCTGAAAGCATTGTTCCGCTAATTTTGAATTCTGTTTGTAAAATTTATACAAGATTGTTTCAATGAAACGCTTCCGTTTCCGTTCATTAAACTAAAAGGGGTCTATGATAACCTGTTAGCAAAGGCCAACTAATTGTATTTATCCGAGCCAAACAGTTCGTTTAGCGCTTAATCATTCGGTAAAATATGAACGCCATCCGAACCAAAACAAGTCGAAAATTGAATTAATACATTTAATGGAACAAACGGCCCTAAAATACTAAGGAATACTCGCAACCGCGGCTTTTAATGTCGGAAAATTGTTGTTTGCTGCTCGATTCACTTGGCCCTTAAATATATTGAATTATGTGCGTAAATGGAAGGATTTCTCCATAATTTATTTGAAAAATACAAGGCAGCAAGCATTTCAACGTCTTTTGATATAAAATAAAAAAGCATTCGCCAAAACGGGACGCTACTGTTACACAAGAAAAAATATATCATTTAAATTATTTTTTTCACTTTATTTAACTGTATTTTCGGATATTTTATACGCACCGTATGTATTACCGAGAAGAGAATCTCGACGTTTCGTTGGATACTTATCCAACGTCATCAGGAGGACGACCTTTACCCGCGGAGGTGGAGGTCGGACTGATTAGGTGCTCCTTTCTAGGGCGTAAATTGTACGCACTTTGTTGTGGAGTGGAGTTACCTTACTGTTTTGCTTTGACTTAATATCTTATGCCGTGGATCTCTATTTTTGGTCTACCAACTATCGAATATGTCATTATAATAAATTGCACTGTTGAGATTCATAAAATAAAAAAAATAAAAATTATATTTCTGACAATATTTATCATAAAGAAAAATATCTGTTTCGCACATAATGAAAAAATAAAATATTAAACATTTATAATGGAAGAAAAATATAATATTGAAATTTCGAAATAAAATTTAATTAACAAAACAACTGATTGTATTCTTATTTATAATGCACAAGTTGAGAACATTTTTACAGATTTAGTTTTTTACGTCTCTTTTGATCTTATAGAAACTAAAAGTCGTCTGGAAACTATTATTATCGAAAACTGCTCATCTTTAATGCACTCGAATACCTTTGTTCTTTCATCCAAACTAAAAAAAAATATTTGAAAGTTTATTTGGAAGAGTTTCTGCTTTAATATTTTATATACGTATTGACTGTGAGAAAATGCTGAAAACTCTGAAAACTTAGTTATTTAATGACATGTGATGAATATCAGCTAATGATATGAATTGTCTT
>JADDOH010017727.1:0-36600 GCA_016648135.1 Agrypnia vestita
GCTGCTTTCTAGGCCGTAAATTGTATGCACTTTTTTTTGCTTCTACAATAGAGGTCGCCAGTGTGCAATATGTACTAGTTACGTCGGCGGATTTTACTGCGACTTCTCTCAAGGGTTGAATCAGTGTCGTTAGAACAGGGCGCCAAATACTTGATAGTTTGTAACTGTCATCTCTATTGAAATTGGGATGTTTGTATATTTCAATGGACTCCCTCACTAATCTGGGTATAAGGTACGGTTCTGTTGATAAGATTTTTGCCTTGTCAAATCTGATGGAGTGACAGAGATTCCCTCTGGATGCATGTTCGCAGATTGCCGATGTATTGGACGTTGGATAAGTATCCAACGAAACGTCGAGATTCGCTTCTCGGTAATACATACGGTGCGTATAAAATATCCAAAATTACAGTTAAATAAACTCAAATGGCCCTTTTAGTCCAGACAACTGCCACGCCACTCGAAAAATGTTAGTATTAAAATATCGGTGTGCATATTTCTCGATACTTTCCAACCGAGAATAATACCCGGACCGTCATAAAACACCGCCCACGCGAAACGCTCGTTCTACTTGGGTTTTGTACAGGCATTGCATTTATCGACAGCGCTGCAAAACTCTGCGAGATGGTACTCTTCATGCAGCTACAGTCTGTTATTCTGCCGAAGGCCGAATTGAGAAGAAAATATCAAATAAAACAATCGTGATCTATTAAATGTGTGGAATAAGATCTCCAGAGTAATTGAAACTTGAAATGAATGAAGCACTCATCGTCATCATATCACTCTTGGCACTACAACCCTTGGTGAGTCTTGGCCTCCTCAATAATCTTCCTCCACTCATCTCGGTTTAGTGCCAGGTAGGCACGCATAATGTGTTTTTAATACGTATAAAGTTTACTTCATTATCTATGATCCGTACTTTTATAAAATTAAGAAATATTCCATATTAATTATGTCATAATGTTTTAAATTTGCATAATAAGTTATTGCCCTAAAAAAATTGCAGTCTTGAATATAAGTTCTGATATAAATAAATAATAAAAACCCAGATTTTCATAAAAAAAAAACGCCAAAAAGTCATTTGCAGTGAATGTCCAGTTAAGAAGATGTGGCGTGGGAAGAGAGTTGTTGGCCAATATTAAAATGTGAAAGATGGCATACTTGGAACACTGGATAAGATGGAACAAGATTGGAGTTAGTCGCGGCGTGGGTAGGTTTGAAATTAATGAATTCTTCTATTATATTTCTTTGATTATTAAACGATTACGTACGTGTTTTCGATTAACAAATATGGAAATCGTTGAATAATCGAAGAAGCATCGAAAAAATCAGATTGATAAAACTTTATTTTGCCCTCCTGTAAAGTTTGAAATAATCAACAACTTTTGGCTTTCTACCCTCGATATATTGTCTATTTCCGAATCTCCAAGACAGAGATGTCTTTGGGGTCGTTGTCACTTCGGTGCTTGATGCTCGGAAATTCTCTCTACTTGACCCAGCCACCGAAGTCTTTTCAGCTTTATAAATTTTGTGACGTTTGGCTCCTTAAACAGAGTATAGAGCTCATTGTTGTAACGTCTGCGCCAAAGTCCATTTTCTAGAACCGGTCCGAAGATACGCTTCAAAATGTTCCTTTCAAAAACGTCCAGTTCTCGCTCATTCCTCTTAGTTAGTACCCACGTGCGTACATGAGCGTTTTGTACACTAATATCTTGGTGTTTCTGGACAGCAGTCTGGATTTTATCTTTTTTAGACGGAAAAAACATCAATTTGCGCTCACTATGCGCTTCTGGATGTCCTCTGTAGTATTATTGTTGCTTGTTATCAGGGATCCTAGGTATGTAAATTTTGGTACCGTTCTAAGTGCCAATTTTTTTTTTTTTGACAAGTATACAGATTAGTTCTATATGCCTTCGCCAATACATTAAACACTGCACCCACGTCCTATCTGTATTAAGTTCTTAGTTATATGTATTAAATATTACTTCATTTTTTTTTTATAAACAAGGCACTAAACAACAAGAGTATTTTATAGTTTTTGGTACTCACGCGAGGTACCGACGTCTAGTAGTGACTAAAATATTAATGAAAAGGTGTGTAAAATAGCACATAACGAGCGAAAAAGACTATGTTCGTTGTATACCTTGCATCTTGAAATGAAGATTCTGGCACTTAGTGCTGTATTTATTTCCAGTATTCAATCGACTTATCATCATCACTCTTGCCACTATAACCTCTGGTGGATCTTGGCCTCCTCAAGAATCTTCCTCCACTCATCTTGGTTTAGTGCCAGTTCTCTCCAGTTCCGAAGCTTCAAGGCAGAGATGTCTTTGAGGACGTTGTCACTCCATCTTAATTTTGGCCTTCCTAAGCTCCTTCGCCCTGTTGGCATTGAGTTCAGCAGGGACTTTGGTGCTTGGTGCTTGGACATTCTCTCCACATGACCGAGCTCAATTGACGTTTACTGGGTGTCTTATAGCTAGTAGCAAAATCTTAACTGGTGGATTCCTGCCTTAATAATGAGTCAAAAATGTTCAAGCAACCATGACCTAATCAATAGTTATTGAGATATGCAATATGAAAGCATTTTTTTTTCAATATTTCTGACTTACAGTTAAAGACTTTAGTTAAACGGTCATTACATTAATTTATATCGAACATAAAAAATTCATTTGCTTCAATACAACTCAAATAAAATTATAGAAACCTTATAAAATATACATTTTTTCAATTTTTGCAATTTTTTTAACATTTTATTCGATTTGCATTAAAGCGAATAATTTTTTTATAATGGTTAATAGTTATTATAATGATAGTATAACATTTTGCAAAAAATAAGTCAGAAATATTGGAAAAAATGCAGACATTCGTATTGCATATCTCCATAACTATTGATAATTAGGTGATGGTTGCTCGAACATTTTAGACTCATTATCAAAGCAGGAATCCACCTGTTAAGATTTTTCTACTAGCTATGAGACACCCTGTGCAGGCATTGTGACCTGTTCGAGCTCCAACCGGTTTGCGCGAACCGGTTGATAAATTTGATAAAACTCTTCGAACCGTTAAATTGTTAATAAAATGAAGCATTAGTATATCAGATGAAGTATGTTTAATATGGCATATTTAACACCAAACCATGTAAATGATTCTTTTACTTCTTAAAAGGCATCACATATACTGACAGGTGATAATTTTTTGAAATTTATTATATTGTAACGATGCTAAAAATAATCACGCACTTCTGTCAAGTGACGGTTGTTTGAAGTTGGCACAATACTACCGAAGAATCTGAAATCACCTCCAACTTTCGAGAGACGACTGCAACTTTTCAGTAACATCTGGAAATTACAAGAACTTGCGATTAAATACTGGAAACGTCTAGATAACAGCATTAACCATTATAAATACGACACACGGGAGTAAGGAGTTGTTTTGGGCGCGCGCGTTTGACAGCGATAATAGAAGCGAAGGTAGCCGCGAGTCACGAGTTCCTAGGACGGCCAGGCGAGCCGTAATTTGATTCTGGAAACTTCTTACGTAGCGAAATAAACCGAAGCGAAATTAATAAGTGCGGAAATTGGATGGAATATTCTAGTGAATAGTGAATAAAGTGTCAAAACGAATATAAAGTGTCTATTTACAAGCTATTATTTATTATTATCTATTTAGAAACAGTTTAATTTAAGGAATAGCGTTACATTTAATAGTGTTAAGCGACTTTTTACGTTAGTTAAATTAATTAATCGGTATTCAATAAATCCTGTATTAAATCCCAGCGTTTTCATTAATTCCTCCTGCAGCCACGACATGTGACAATATATACATATGTGTGTACTGTCGTGGCAAAATTAGTTAAAACAGTATCGTGTGTGTCTTGGAATTCATTATTTTCAATAAAATAAAAAAATCCTCACCAAAATGAATTCAAATCTTAGGAAAAAAAAAATTACAATACTTTTTACAAATTGCACATAATTTTAATTTCGTTAAACGTTATCACGCAAAAATGAATGTATCACTGACTTAGGTGTATAATATAAGGATTTTTTTTAACCAAAGACATTACTGTAATTGTATAAACTTGGACACGCCTTGCTCTTACGTGCGTCCAATAACAATATTTTTTTATCCGTCACTGCCTCCATCGGGTATACCGAGTATAGCGGAATTGTCGATTCCAAAATAGGAATTGTTAAAGCCTTTGCCGATCCAAGTACACAATTCTTAGGTAGGTGTTTCTATTCTAACCAATCGTACATTTTTGTGTGTATACATATTTGAAATTAAAAATGGCTGGTAATCTGCAAAACGTTTGAAATTAAACCTCAAAATTAAAAAAAGGAGTAGCAGATTGATGATCGTAAAATCATATTCATATGAATAATAATTAAACGTGTTGCATAAACCACTTTTTATTTATTAAATAGGCATGATGACAGTATTAAAGAATTAAAGAATAAGTGATTTTAGAGAAGAAAATATTTTGAAAGGATTCTAAAAAATGATCCAGTTTTAATATGCACATTGAGATTAATTAGACTTTCATTAAAATAAAAGTATAAAATTGTGCAATCTGCCATTTTAACTGAAACACCTCAGTACCCATCACCGTGTCTTTGAACCGTTGCCATAGACACAATGCAATGTATACTGAGGCTTGACGTCATGTAGACGAAATGACAGCTGCGGGCGTTTTTGCGCGAAATTAAAAATAGGCAGATGGAGATGCAATTATTTGTGTAAAAACTTAGTTTATTAACTGAAATAATGTTATTTTTGGTAATAGTAGACGTGTACCTACAATATAGAATATTTTTTCAAAATCTGTCATCATACCTATTACCAACAGGATTCGGGGATAATGGTCCCTTCATCAGGATATAACGTATAAGATGTAGTTGAAATTAAAATTCTAAGTATTGATATTAAAGAAAACAAAAATAAATAAATGGGAGTTGAATAAATAATTAAGAACCAAGTAAAAACTAATTTAAAATGAAACTTTTTAATTAAAAAAAATATAATTGAACCAGTTAACTAATAATTGGTTAAAATATATGAAAATATGATAATGTAATATTAGTTATAGACATTATTAATTAATGTGGCAGTTACTTTGTGGTGCGACATGATTATTTTAATTTAAACTAAATCGATCTTTGTAATGCACACACGTTGAGTTAATTTAATGCGACTTTAGTTTCGAGAGGAGCAGTCCGTCTTATCATCAGGTGTAATTTACAACTAGCCTTAATACAGAAACTATATTTTTCAACATCACAATCTTACAAAAGAGTCCGCTTCTCAGCATTTTCCCCTAAAAGCCACACCAAAAAATCACCCCCATTGCTCCGCGACCCGTTACTCTACTCAAATATTTTCATAATTTCTGTATTTAGATTAGTTATAAATTACACCTGATGATGAGAGAGACTGCTCCTCTCGAAACTATTGTCGTGTTAAATTAACTCAATGTGCGTGCATTACAAAGTTCAATTTAGTTTGAATTAGTTATAGACTTTTATGGTTTCCTTGTTATTATTAAAATGTTAGCTAAACCCCTCAGAAATGACACACTTTTACATGTTTGAATTTCAGTTTTGCATTAGTTTGTATGTTTAATATCCTAGCTTTGTACAAATTTGAACGCATACCTAATTATTTTCTACAAAGATTTTTTATGTTTAAATTTCTTTACATACTAGGTATGTTGGAGATTTTTGTTTCCTGTAGATATTATTATTAAATAATTCTAAAGATCATCATGAATAATTTTTATTAAGTTAACGCCGATTCTTTCACTCATATATTAACTTTTTTTATGATTCAACATAAAAGACATCCCTGGCATTAGAGAGAGGTACACATGTTCCTTGGGGTTGAACGGTTGACTCGTTTTTGTACCTTCTGGTTTATGTCTTCTGGGGTATTATGCCGTGTTATTACGACCTATCTAGCCGACATTTGGGATCCCATTGCAGGGTCCATCATCAGGCTGATGTGTGATGATGGACCCTGCAATGAGATCCGAAACGTCGGCCAGAAAGGTCGTAATATCACGGCATAATACCCCAGAATACATATACCAGAAGATTCTGAGTATCCGTGAATATTTCTACGTTTAATGACAACCCTGCACGAGTGATAGGCGCGTGTTTGGCAGCATAAAAAATCCCTCAGAAATGACATAAAATGCTTGTATTTCGATGACATTTTAAGGATTGCATGTTGTGTGTCAACGAAGGTTCTCTGACACAACTTAAAGGTCTTCCACGTAGCGATTTAAAGGCTGCTTGGAGATTTGGTAGATGTTATGCCTGTTGGAAGAGCTGTGCAGCTATGCTGAACAATATCACTTGGGATATTGATCTGTTCCATATCCCACTTGGGATATTGATCTGTTCCATAGGATTCTCCTACATCTATATGGGATTTTTTATTTTCGTTTATTAATTATATGTAAGTTTGTAATATGTACGTTATTTATTAAATAAATTGAATTGGTTGTGGAAAAAACTTAAAAACACTCTTCTTAAAATTAATCATTACTTATAGTTAACCTTTCCTATCCGAGGTTGTAAACCGAGTTGACATTGCCTCTAATTATGTAAATATCTCTGTAAATATACTAAATACAGAGTTCATATTTTAGGTATTCTTTAGGTATCTATATGTAGGTATTCAATAAAATAATTATAATACATAAGTATTTACCGGATACAACAAAATAAAAATTTTAATGAAGCTGACCTTAATATGTCAATACTCCTATGTATTGTAGGGGTGGTGGTGCGGGGAGCGCTGTGGGTAGTGCACAGGATTCCGGATTCAGCGGATTGTCGATCTTTGCTCTTTAGTAGCTGCTGTGCAGTCACGCGTCTTACGCATTTTAATGTTGTTTTTCGTGTTGACCAATGTTTTTTCTCATTTTTAGCACTTTTACTCAATAATTGATACATATATTTACTTACATGTATTTGAAACCATTTATTTAGTGGTATAGTGGCAATTATTATTTTTTTAAGCAACAACAGGCCGTAGGGCTCAATTGCTGTAGCGAAACACGTCACGAAAACATTCCAGGCTTGATTTAATCACACAGATGTATTGTGACCTCGCCGGGAATCCATCCCGGATCCCTCGGTATGGGAAACCAGGGTCGTGTCCACTAGACTACGAAGGCATTGATTATATCCAACTTAAAAATTGAGAAAAGTCTAGATGCACACTCAAACTACGTTATCGAATCGCGCGATTTGATTTTAGCCCCGTATATGAAAGGTAAAAAAAATTTAATTTAATATTTCTACTAGATTTTTAAAAAAATTGTAAGTTACGTAATGCTAACGTTTTTATTAATTGTATCACAGTTTTATCATTTAAAATATATATAGATATATCCAATCAATCCCTTTTTCTCCCTGGCTTCATCCCTGTCTCGTCTGTCGTCGTCGACTGTTGAGGTCAGCCCTCGTCGTCATTAGGCTCTAGGTCCTTCTGTCCTGGATGACGTCACCCAATGCGTGCCTCTGCATCTGACTATCCCTTTGCACCTTCCATGAATTTTTTGTCTTCCTCTGGATGTAATTCGAGGAAGATCCATGGAGATCACCTGATTAACAATGTGATCGGGTGCTCTGCGTCCAACGTGGCTATATCAATTGCCTTTCCTTCATCTTGCTCTGGATGTATGTGATACCCATGCTGTAATAAAAATAAAACAAGGCAGCCCTCGTAGCCCAGTGGATATGACACTGGCTTCTAATACCGTGGGTTCCAGGTTCGATTCCCGGTGAGGTCACATTTAATTTATGTGACAATTTATGCTCAAGCCTGGGTTTTTGTGATGGTTTTCGCTTCTGTAATTGGGCCTCTTGGCCTGTTGAAGGGTAAAAACTAAAAAATATGTATATTTATTGATTTATTTGTATAGTGAGTACATACAACGATTTTTATCACTTACATTTTTGCATTTTAAATATTTTAATATACTCACTATAATATGAGCCTATAGCTCTAGTCTATGGTAGGAAATATTTAAATGCATATCGGTATTTTACAATACATTGCCTTTTTACATGTAAGAAATTATTTCAATTTGTGATGTAAGCTAAATTAGAAGTAGAAGTTTTTATTTAACAGAAACTATTTAAAACTAGTTGTAACCCATCAAAAATGGTGATACTTTTACTTGCTGGGTCCTACAGAATATGTATTTACTTATTTATAGCCGACACCCATGAAATAGCAATAACGGCTTTCATCAAAATATTTAAACATTTTTTAAAATATTTCCTCTGCCGATTATGCTGGGTGAAACATAAAATGGTTCGCGTCTTTGCCAAGTCCTATTTTTACGGATAGTGCAGGCTCGGCGGTAGCAACATCTCTATCGTTGCCGCCTTCGGATTTGCTGGCCCAGGGTTCAAGCCCCATTTCCGGCCGTTTAATTCGAACGAAATTACCGATGATATACGAAATAACGAGGACAGAAAGACAGACAGATGGACGGACGGATACAGATTTAACTCCCAAGTATGTATAGTGGTATTATGCCATGTTGGTTCTGTATTTTGGTATTTTTATTCGCCCCTTTGTTCTAGATCTATAATTTATACAGTCTAAGGGATGGGATTTTTTCATGAAATAATTTTGAATTCAAATATTTTATTGAATAATTTAATTAAACTTAATATGCATAAATTGAGTTATGCCGTGATTAATTAAGCGTATTTTAAATACGGTGTACTTTATAATAATATCGGAATATTCATGAGTACATTAGCTAATCCATTTTGAATAAAACATTCTCATTAAGGTTTAAGAGAAAACACACACTTATAAAGTTTTCATCTATTTTGCATTTCACAAGCACTGTGAGGAATGCACTCTGCAGAAGTGTGCAAGTGTGAACACTGCAATTGCAATGTGGGAATCAACATTATAAAGGCATCGACAACATTTCATAAAAGTGCATTGAAAAAAAATTAAAAATTAATTTTCCATACTTGTTCAAGTCATAATAACAGCGGAATTAAAAATATGATACGGACTATACTACTCGCTGAAATGTAATGATTTATATAGGTAAGAAAGCGTGCGGTCTAATTTTATTAGAGTTAAAGAACACTTTTAAAAATCCACAAAAGTGGATTTTTAAAATTCGCAAACCACCTTACATGAGAAAGACCACATATTTAATAATTATACAGCAATTAGCGTAATACATAAAAATGGAATAGGTAATAGATTAGACACGTTATAGGCATTTAAGATTAGAAAAGCTATTAATATAAACGAGCAAATCATAAATAATCAATTATATTAATACTTTAGGCAACGATACTTTCTTCTCTATCTCCCTACCTAACTCTACTATTGGTACTCCGTCCTATCACACTTTTTTGTAATTAAAACGAGTATTTAAGCCCACGGTTTACCTATTTTGTATTTAGTTTTGATTGTACCTTGATGAAGCTACGGTCGTAGCGAAACCAGGCTGGTAAACATACATGGTTTGCTCTGAAAATTAAAAATTCAACGTATAATATAAATGGCAGCAGGATAAATAAATAAAAATCGTATTTATTGACTGGCGACACTCTAAATTCGTACTGAACATTATTAATAATTTCTTCTATTAGAAAGACATTACTTATTATTTCTTTATTATGAAAACATTTTTCATAATATTCACGATATGAAAATTTTTAAACCAATTTCTAGTATTTACGATTCGTTCAATCTACAAGATGATTTGCTAGGGTTAGATAATTATTGTAAATTAAATAAACTTGATTTGAATCCCTCAAAATGTTCTTGTGTAGTTTTCACACGCAAAAAGAATATAATACCATTTAACTATATACTAAAAGTAGAACAATTAAAAACAGCTACATCAATCAGAGATTTAGGGGTGATCAATGATAGAAAATTATTATTCGATGAACATATCGATTCTATTATATGAAAGGCTTATAGGGCTTTAGGTTTTATCATGAGAATGTCTAAAGATTTTAAGTGTGTAAAGACATTGAAAGTACTTTACTGCACTTTTGTCAGAAGCAAACTCGAGTATGCAACGCAAGTATGGAACCCCCAGTATATGATCTATGTAAATCGCTTGGAACAAATTCAAAAAAAATTTATTCGCTTTCTCAACTTTAAATTCAATTGCGTTTCTGACGATTATGACAGTTCATGCAAAAAATATCACATCCTACCGTTATACAAACGTCGCGAAATAGGTGATTTGATGTACCTACTAAAAATTGTATCAGGCAACGTCGACTGTCCTGAACTATTAAATAGACTAAAATTCCATGTTCCCTGTAGATCTCGTAGACACAACCCAGTCTTTCACATTGATTTTACCTCATCCAACTATCGTCGTAATTCGTATTTCTTGAGGGTTTGCGATGCATTCAATAAACTGATAAGATTATTGGATATTGATCTGTTCGAGTGCAGCCACACAAGATTAAGAAAAATTTTGAGTGCTGAATTTTTTCCACGTAATAATTAAGTTTCTTTGTCTTTTGTTTAAATTTTTTATTCTTTCTTTCTATATAATTTTTAATATGCCTTAGTCATTCATAAATATTTATCATTACTGACATATTTATAAATGTGGAGACCTGTAATTGGCCATATTGTATCAATGTTTTCTATGCTTTTTTTGTGCTGTTGGTCTTCCATAAACATTAAATAAATAAATAAATGAATAATTCCTTAATCATAAAAAAGTACTTATTATTCATTTTTCATTAAAAGTGTATTGTGTAAGCATGACATTTAAAAGTCCACAAAATTTTTATTTTTCTTACTATCAGGATCAATAACGATATGATTGTTTAAAAATTAAAATATATTTTTTTATTAAATTAAAAAATATATATGGGAGGGGGATCAGTAGTGAAAGGAAAACATCAAACCTAACTAGTTAGTAGAAAGAGAAAAAAATGTATTTTTAATATAAATTTTAGGTAAATATCAATGCATCGGTGGCGTCAACATACATTTTGAAAAAAGCGCAATCAAAAATGTTTCTCATAATATTCGTGCAAGAATTTGAACCAAATTTTTTTGCTACCTCTTAATCATTTTATATGACTTAATTAACGAGAATGAATTTTAATATTTGACATAAATGACTACATTGATAATCTTCTTCACTCAATAAAAGAAATAATATTATGATATTGATTTCTGTAAGCAGTAAAATTCCTGTTATAGAAATAAATTCTACACAATGCGGGAATTAGAGGGGAAACAGCCTTTTAAGAGATGTCTTGAAGAAAAACGAAAGTAGACTGAATGCAGTCGAGATGAGATCCCTTAGAGGTATGTGTGAAAATTCATTTATGATAGAATAAAGAACGAAGATTAGGAATGAATGTAAAGCTAAACTTAGCGTAATTCATAGAATTAAAACAGAATCGCTCAGGTGGTTTGGGCATGTTGAGCGAATGAATGAGGGAAGAATGGTAGCAAAGATATGTAATGCAAGTTTTGACGGCGCCAGGGCTACCGCGGAAGACGTGGATGACCAGATTCACCAGATACTGGAACATGGTCCCGTTAGAAGACTCATTAATCGTCGAGATTGCACGCGAAGATGTGGATGAGGCGAGAGTTGCATGTCAGGACAGAAGATTGTGGCGCTCTATCCTCTCTGCCTACCCCCACGGGGAAACGGCGTGATCGTAAGAAAGTAAGTAAGTAAGTGCATAATTCAAATCTTCAATACATTTTACGCTCACTGAATATTTTGTGAAGCAATTTTCTCAATCTACCTTATCATTGATTAATGAATTAAATTATATCGAAAGGTACAATATTTTTCGTAACGGAACCTTTGCAAGGAGCCACATAATAATTACGGCATTGCCATGGTGACTATCATAATTTTCGATCACAGATTCATCTCTTTGAATATCAATCAACCCACCAAGATTGCTCGCTTCCGCTCTGCGGTGCGCGTCATCAAACAACTGCCCACCTCTGCGCTCACCGCTCTTTTCTAGCCAATCAAATCGTTTGCTTTTTGCTCGACATCCTTTTGTACGCGATCACTACCAGGCGCGCACACAGCGGCGGCGGCTCCATGGCGATGAACGCACACCGGCACGTATTACATAACGTGTACACGGCGTTACCATGACAACCGTCGCTATAGCAACGGACATCTATATATTGGTTCAAAGCGTTGCATAGAGTTGCATACAAACTTGCATGGGTGCGATTGTACGGACTTACATGCATTTATTTCGAGCCAGTGGCGTAGGGACGTGAAATAATTTCAAATAAAAAATATTTTTATTATTAAGAAAAAGTTTGTAATTAATGTACGGATAATATAAAAAAAACATTATCACCTGTTAATAATTATAAACTATTATTTAAAGACGGTTTGAAAGTGACAACTTCGTTAAATGCGTATTATTTCGAAGTAAATATGTTACTGAAAACAAGCGAAGGATAAATATTTGTTTCTTTGATACGAGCTTAACTTTAAATTACTGCTACTAGTAGGCTACCATCCCGACCGAGATATTTATATATTTTTTTGTTTCATATATTTTTTTTGATACTTATTACATAGATACACATGCGAAACTTCAGAGGAGTTTTGCATATGTATCTGAAGTTTCAATTTCATTTTAACTATCGGTATAAAGTTATATTTGTGATACGTACCTATATTATTATTGTAATTAAAATATATGTTAAAAGCATTAATCAACTAATTCAGTCTAACATCGAAATATATTATGAATTGTACTTTTTTTTTTGGATTTAGCTCCACCCGTACATAATTTTTTTGTGTAGAAAATATTACTGCATTACATATCCGCAAAGTTTTCAATAAAATTACAAACAATTAAATCTATGAGTATAAATATTACTCATACATACTCAACCATCATGTTTTTCAGATTTTATGTCAATTTATTTTCATAGATCATTCCTAGATTTTAAATATTAATTAACTATCATATCAAGTATCATCTGAACTTATTACTTGTTAAATTAGCTTATTCAAGTAATAAGTAAGATGTGTAACAGTTTTCTCTGATTTGTTAATGTTATGTTATTTGTTGAGGGGTTAAAGAAACTGGTACAAAAATTGCTTAGAACTGAATGGCGATTATGACGAAAAATTAAATAGATATGTCGTAAACTAAAACTGCCAATAATTTTGTTTTCTCACGATGTTTTATTATTATTTTCTAAAGATCAAACGGTCCTTTCTTTATGAAAAAGCCTAGTATTTGGATTGTTCATCCGTATCTAAATATTTGAAATATTCACAATTTCAACATATATTTTTAAAAGATAAAAAATATTTTTTCAATTGGTTGAGCAACTTTGCAGATTGACATTTTGAAAAATTTATTTTATTATTTGTTTTAATCTACATATATTTAATTAATTACACCTACATGTTTCGGAAAAACCTTTCCATTGTCAGGATTTTAATTTTACCGGCCATAATTTTAATATAAGAGTCAAAGAGTATTTGAGATGTTTGAATAATCATTGTTTTTCTGCATTTGCAAAATCAAATCAAGATTAGAAAATGATCACGGTTTTGATAAAGATTTAGGACTTTCTAATGTACACATAAATAATTTTGGTTTCAAATCGAATAATTTAGAATCGTTAGAAATTAGTAAAGTGTGTAAAAGAAAACAAAATATTAGTAATGAATTAAATTTAACTACTTGTCCAATTCAAAAATTTTTTGTAATCAATAACTTCAGCATAATATTTAAAATAATTAGAAAACCAAAACAAAAGCCATCATTCATTTTAATATTTTGACATATATAAAACACCCTGACGATGGAAAGGTGTTTCCGAAACATGTAGGTGTAATTCATCAAATAAATGTAGATTAAAACAAATAAAAAAATTAATTTGATAAAAATTATATTGGTAGATTATATTTTTTAGTGACCCCTTTTTATTTGACTGGCCGTACGCCCCTGGTAAGGCTGTGTTCACCCCACACCGTAAACCAGCTACGCCTGCGCCGTGTGCTATCGGAGCATTAGATATTTTATTTCGTGTATAATTCTGTATTAAAACACAACCTTTCTATCTAACCGCCAGAGAAATGACGCTTGAGAGGAGCGCCCATTTTGAACTCGAATCGTGTTTGAATATTAAGATATTTATTTTTTTAATATATTTTGTTTAAAAATGTCCTTAGGTTTTCACGGCCGTTCAGAATCTTCTGTGTACAGTTTTCTGGGATACCACGATGTTTTTTTCACGGTCTTAAGTTAAAAACATCGTGGTATCCGGTGCTGCAGGATAAATCAAATCGACGATCCGCTCAGTCCGACATCCGTTAGTAGATACACAACACACTACATCAAGACACACAACTCGCTTTCTACACGGTACTGCAATCCAGTATTTAACATAACACAAACTTGGAGACACCCTGACTTCGGTACGGTATTGCAAGGCTTTACTTAACCTACACTTCAACACTCACTCATCACATCAGCCCTGATGATGGACCCTGCAATGGGATCCGAAACGTTGGCCAGAGAGGTCACATATACACGGCAGAATATCCCAGAAAACTATACACAGAAGATTATATTTTGTTTGTTTATTAATTTACGAGTTGATCTCTAGACTTGTTCGAAGTTTGAAAAATCATGCGCATTTTTTTTAATTTTTTCTCGTGCCCTATCCGTTCCACGGATTGGCTATAACGATCGTTACCTTGTTACGTCTACGTGGGTTTAATAATATTTAATATTTTTTCACCACTTCAGTTTCGAGGGAGACAGAATCTCTCATCGAGAGGTGAAGTATCAAAACTCAGCTGTCGAAAAGAGATAACTAACAGAATTAGTTTTCTAAGTCCGAGATAATACAGGGATCGCGCTACCTGGCTTTCGATTCCTATCCTCCTATCCAATTCACTTTCTTGCTTTCTATCCTGAGATGTTATTACACCGAGGTATTTGAATCTGTTCACCTGTTTTAGACGTCTTCACTATACATTTGAAAAAATCTTACGCAGGTCTAGCCATCATAAAATTAACAATTAACATTTTAATTTAACAATTTTTATCAATCAATTAGAAAATGCATACAGAAAAAATCAAATTAACGAAAAAATATTTTAAATGCCACCGGGACTTGAACCACGGACCTCCATTCTATCCGGGAATGGCGCGTTATCCGATTTCGCCACGGCACTCTGGTAGGTTGACAGTGCAAGAAAGAAGACATAAGAAAAATTCTTTTGTTAATTCAGCATGAATTTTATAAGAAGGTAAACTAATAAAGGTTAGTGAAACCCAGTGGCAGGCATGTTTATAGATACTATAAATAATCTGTAAGTACTTAACTTAAATTTACACGAAACAAATGGAAATAAAATATGTATCTCAAATTACTCCTTTCTACATTGCCATCATAATATCGCAGTCGTAATATATTACTATCACAATTACTATGATACTAGTTATAACTCGTCAAAAATGACGTTCTTTTATTATGTATTTTTCAGACGCAAGTTATGGTTATGAGAATAGCACTATCTAGATAGCGCAGCGTCTTAATAACGTTAGTGATGAACAGTATTAAATAGATAATTATGCTTTTATGCTTCTTATACATCATTATTATTTGAGCCATCTGGTAGCGTTAGTGACGGACATTGTTACAAAGAGAGTTATATATTGTGATTAATGATAAACACCAATGACATATGCGATATAATAATGGATGCATTTATTAGTTTTTCAGAATTTGATTAAATAAGCATGAAGTCAGTGATTTCATTTTATTTAATATCTTCTAATTTTGAAAACGGAATAAGATCAGCTGTTGGATAGAAAGTTACGGATGGATATTCAAATTATTTTAATTGGGGATTATTCAGAATTTCAATATTATTTCTTGTCAGATTTTTTTCCAAAATATTATGCTTTAAAGTAATGACTGCACGCCTTATAAAACCATTAGCACAGACAGTCCAAGTTGTATTAAAAAGGGCAAAACAACACTGAAATCGGTAAATAAAACTGTTTCCTCCATTTACTCGGATACCTGCCTTTTAAATACTACAACACTCGTGACTTGAATGGTACACGATTTCTCTATCATTAACAAATTATAAATTTACAATAAATAAGCAGAAAATAATTATATGAAGTAATTAAATGTATAATCTTAATACTATGTATTTTAATACTTCAAAAGACAACTGAAAAATAACTTACTTTATATTATTGATAGAATTGGTGTTACCATTTAGAGATTATTCTCAATGATCATTTAAATGGATGAAATATCACTATCTTTTCTCCACTTGAGTTTTATTAAATATTATTAATTTTTCTACTCGAGTTCCGAGAGCGATAGAACGTCTCATCGGCAAGTGAAGTATACTACATTCAAATATAGAAAAAAAAACACTGCCAAAATGGAAATACAAATAAATAATTAGGTACTGACAAAATGAGCCGGAGTTACCGATGTAAGGTAGAAGATTTGTTGTAACGGTAATGTTGAGAGCAGAAGAGAATAGTTGGTGTAAGTGATATTTTTCAGTATATTGTGTTGTTAATTAATAACCCGATTCCAAATGACTTTTTATTTCAAAACTTTTAAACCTATTGTTTTTTTTTAAATTGACTTTATTCGCTTATACTTATATTAAGCTGAATATAATAAAATAATAACATAAAGATGTCAAGACCTTGTAATTTGGTTGGATGAGCCTTGCGTGTTGCCTGAGCCATTTCGTGTTACGCACTGATTGCGAGTCATGTAAAGATTTAATTTCAGATTAATTACGGACGTATGGACATGGATCTCTCCATGGATCGTTGCGTGCATTTGAGCTTTTCTATACTTTTCTGTGTAAGGACATTTTCTCCACTCCATACGTCATCACTGGCAGTATGCACGATTCAAAGGCTTTTCTTTTTAGGTTATTCTTCTCAAAAATAAATATGTTTGAGTTTTCCAAAAGCAGCCTAGCTCATTCCTATTCGTCTTAGCAATTCTGCTGTTTGGTTTCCAAATTTCCCCCCCACCCCTCCTCCCTTAGAATCCTTGGGGCAGACCGTTGATATTTCGAACATTGTGTTCTACTCACCTGGGGTAGTCTTGTTTAGGAATTCGGTTAATTTCATTTGGAAGGGGTTTGGCATTAAAATACCACGCTTGCCAGTTGCGGGTTGGCGAGTTTGGAAATCGGCCGCCCTTAACATAGGGAATAGACGCTGTTTGTAGCTTCCCATTTTGGGTCAGACGCTACTGCCTGTTGGTCTGCGAGAGGTATTATATTTCCCTCCTACCCTCCATATCTGGCGAGCTTTCCCCTATCCGCCACCTGGGGACGCATCTCCTAGCGGGACGCATCTCCTAGACAGACACACAGACAACTAAATTATTATATTAAGATATTCCTCCACGAAATGTCACTTCTGATTATATCTGGAAGATAAAAAGCGATAATTGACACCCTGTTAATGTCATACGCTATTATTAGCAATTTCCTTTAAAGTATTGAATTTGCGGTTGTCGAGGGGACTTTTATTTATATGGAAACTTATACTTTGTTATACGCGATAACCGTAAACTTTCAACTCATGGAATTGAGAGCAAATATTTTTTTTTAATGTTGCCACGCGTATCATGCCGCAGCTTCCTCTGTTTCTGGTGCCGTCAAAATTTGCGTCATAATTTTTATTATAAATATTTCCTTACTGATTCGCTCAACACGCCTAATCCACCCGAGTGACTCCTTTTTGATTCGGTTTTAAATTTTATCCATTTTTTTAATTCTTTGCATACAAGGATTCAATGGCAAGCGTTTAGCTTAATGCAAACTGTAACCATGAATTATGTATCAGTATTCCTTATCAGTATCCGTAGATAACGAAGGCATTTCCGAGTTATGTACAGTCTAGACCCTAGGCTGTATAGAGTCTATGCTGTAAAAATATATCTATGTAGGTGGACTTGCCTACTTCACCTTACGACTAAAATTTTTAACATAAATATAGTGTTGTCTTGTGGAAATCTGTTACGCGCATGCGCTTTTTTAAGTTAAATTTCATATTAGGTACGTAATAAATCAGACGCAAGATGTGATGCTGACATGTTGAATGTTGGAAATAAAAATGAGATTTATACTAAGTTCAACCGGTTTTGATACCACCGTATCTAAGTCAGAACAAATGCTTACTTACTATCTACATGGCTTATTTAAGTAAAAAAAAAAATTTTTGAACGGAAGAGTGTCTACAGTTATGGTGGGCGTAATTGACAAGTAGACACTGAAATTGGTAACATTTTCAATAACGGTTGTTCATTAAATTCAACTGGTTATTAGGTTATTTATTACATACATTGGCTTTGGTGTTCGGGCCATTATTCTTCTTCTTTTTATTTTAGTAGATCTGTTGATCTACAGAAAACTACAGAAAACTACGCCTCCTGGGATGAGGTCCAGCTATCCCTTCATCTTTTCAGTGGTCTTCCCGGTAGGCGTCGTCCAGACGGGATGTCATTCGCTGCTGTATGCCCGAGTCTATCACTGTCCATTCTGGCTACATGACCCCGCTAGAATATTCTTCCGGATCTACTCCATCGTGTTATTTACTCTATTTCCTTATGTCTTCATTTCGACACGGTCACATAGTTTTACGAGTAATGGATCTCAGCACCTTCATTTCAGTTGTTCTGAGGAGTCCTTTGGAGCGGACAGTGTCGGCCCGCGTCTCTACAGCGTATGTCATAATAGTTTGCGCGCACGTTTGTATATTTTGACCTTTCTTTCAATATGAATGTTTTTGTTTTTCCAGACCAGGGCTTTATTGATTTCTAATATTTCTTTTATCCAATCTAAGCCTCTATTATTTACATGAAAGATCTTTTTTTTTTAATTAATAATTATGTCAACTACAAAGCCAATGCTATAAGCATCAAAAAAGTAACTCATTAAAACGTATAACGTAACAATAAACTTACAGTAATTTAATATATTTCTAAAATGTCGGATGTTTTGAGCTTTGATAAGACACTTCATGCTTTGAAGATCAAATTCTAAAAACATTTGTCAGTCAATTTAGATTTTCGACATTCGTAGTGAAGTACCTATTATGTATACCGACGGAGTAATTCAAATTTAGAAAATATTCGGTGACGTTATCGGGCCGCCGACGCAAGTAATCAAACTTTTCTAATGATTCCAATTTGAAAAAAACAATAAAATTTCTAAAAATCCGAAATTATACTATAATTATTAATTTTTTTAACGAAAATTTGATAGATCTTTTTGATCGTCGCCATGAGTTTGCCAAGTTCATTAATAGTTCTAATAATTAGTTAATAATTAATAAGTTAAAATAATTAAGTTCTACTTGCCAAGTTTGTGCTCGATTAGATCACGGGAAAAGGGTCAAAAATCGATCCAAAGTTTTTTTTGACGGCAAGCCGGCAAGCAAGCAAGCAGACGCCACGAGTTAATATAAAGGGGGTAAAAATAGTAAATAATTTTAAAATAGTAATTAAGGCCCCTTACTTTGATTATCTAAATTTAATTGCTCAAGGTTTATGTTTAATGTTAAATTTGATGGTTAAAATTCACATTTATTATTTGAACAATCATATTATATTTATTAATAATGTAAAAAATATACTCTCCAAAGTTTGATAAGCCTCGTATTAATGTATCGTGCAATCATTAATGAATCTCGCGATTCGTATCTGGTTATTTCTAAAATCAAGTCCAAGGAACTGATTACATATGGATTTGCATGGAGCATGTGAACGCACTGGACGACATGGTAAGGAAATTGAAACATTAGAGAAAACGTGGGTGAATTGACGCACGAGTGAATTTATAATTAACATTATTTCTCATCGTGAAACATCGTTTTAAGAAAAGTTGCATGGATGGTGGGCTTGGATAGAGGAGACTATTCGTAGAGTGAAATTGAGTCAATGCTAAAAATTTATAACCTCCAAAAACTTAGAGAAAGCACTGACTTAATCACCATATTCAAAATATTAAACGGCCACAATGATGTGCCCTTTATACTGGGCCAAATAAAATTCGATATCCCTTCCCGTAGACTCAGAAATAATAAACTATTGTTCCTTAGCCATCATAAATATAACTAATTATTCTGGATTCGATTCTCCCATGTCACGGTTGTCATCTTATAAACTCAAGACAGGATATGAACTTCTTCGGTCTAAGTCTGTCCAGATTTAAACAATCTCTGATTAGATAGTCCAGATCATGTCTCCATCTTGTTAGTACTTTTCATTTGTCCTTGCTTTTGTATTAAATTGCCTTAACTTTTATTCTGATGTATTTTATATTGTTCGTGTTATGTATTATATTTTATTGGACTATGTCCGTTAATTTCAATAAATAAATAAATAAATTATTCCAATATAATATATTGTGTATTGTATATCCGTATAAATGTAATTGTAATCATCATACCAACTATCATTCGAGTCACCATTTTGAAAACTAGGTATTAATATTTGTCACTGGTTACTAATTTATATTGTTTTTATTGAGTTTTAGTCGTGTGTAAATCATTACATATGTCAAACTTCTCATCTCCCGAACCTATTTACTCGTATATGTATATACCTTCATATGATTTAATATACTTATAATGTAAGTAATATATATTATATTATATATATTTTATTTTGGGATTTAATAAATATTTTTTTTTTAAATATTTACATAAAATAAAAAGTATGCAATGAATTACTAAAATCAAAATTATTTATAATTAATTACGTATGTGTAGTAAGCAGGTGATATCGCCATCAATAGGTATTTTATGTCATATTGAAAATAGTATGGGTTGTATGTGGCAAACAACATCCCTATATATAGGTTGTCTCAAAGCTAAGAGCAAAAACTTTTCAGGTGGATTCCTGCCTTGATAATAATTTTAAAAAAATATTCAAGTAACCATGACCTAATATCAATATTTATGGATATGTGCAATATCAAACTTTCCATTTTTTTACATTTATTTCTTATTTTTAGCAAAAAGTTGAACTATCATAACAGTAACTTACATCGATACAAATCGAATAAAATGATAAGAACCTTGCAAAAGTTTAAAAAATAATTTTTTGTGATGCTTTTATAATTGAAAAAATGTAAATTTTGATATAGCATATCACGATTGCTTAATCATTTTCGACTATAGGCAAAAATATGTAAAGTCTATCTGTTTATTCTTTCACCCTTCTTATTTTTTTACTTATTCATAAATATATATATTTATGCTATAATATATACCTTACCATTCTGACACAACATTTATTTAATACTAGCTGATTAATCGGCCCAGTAGTTTTTAGTCCATATATATATATATATATATATATATAGACTTAGACCGTCTCATTATTTTTCTTCCTTTTGTATCATGCCTGCCTGTATCTTATATTATCTGATGTCGGCCTAGTCAATCGATTGAGTCATAATATCACCAGTAATTTGGTTGCGATGTCGCATCTTATCCCTTTTTGGTTTTTCTACAATATTAATATTTTAAACGTTTTTTGTTTCATATTAAAATAAAATTAAGGGATTCGTGGCAGTGAGGTTCAAAGAAACTTTTATACATTTATTTAATACACACAAATATACACAATCTAGCTGGAACACTATTCCTTAATTCGCACTATTTGTACTAGAATATTCTACAAACAGGTTTATTCGCGCTCTTAGTCTATCATTTGTCTATTCGCTCTCTATTGCCTCTGTTTCTACGGTAAATCGTAGCTATAAAATAACTATCTCTCTATCGTATATTTTAGATGAGCTGTTAATTGCAACACGGAATCGGGTCAAGTATGTATAATATACAAAAATATTATATTAGGTCCTTACATATGAAATTGGCGTTTTGCCGTACTGGCAAATTTGATCTCAAATATCTTCTCTTTGGTTAGGAATTCCAAATCCAAATTTATACAGCTATTTACTCATGTATTTGTGTTTTGAAAATTATAATTCATTTGTTTTTTCCTCAATTGTTTTTTTCTTTGCGTCACTCAGTTTTCAAAATGAAAAACTTGAAATATCGCGTTATTTACGAGTACGAGTTCCACCGTGGCACCAGTGCTGTAGAAACGGCTCGAAGGATTAATGATGTGTATGGCGACGGTGCCGCAAAAGAAAACACAGTGCGTTTTTGGTTCCAACGTTTTCGTTCTGGAAATTTCGACCTGCAGAACAAGCCCCGTGGACGGCCGGAGACCAAAGCTGATAATGAAGAATTGAAGGCTATTGTGGAAGCGGATCCATCGCAAACCACATCCGAGTTAGCTGCAGGCTGCGGTGTTAGTGATAAAACTGTTTTAATCCACTTGAAGCAAATTGGTAAGGTGAAAAGGCTTGAAAGGTGGGTACCTCACGAATTGAGTGAAACAAATCAACAAACGCGCGTTGACTGCTGCGTTGCATTACTCAACCGGCACAATAATGAAGGGATTTTAAATCGAATCATTACCTGTGATGAAAAGTGGATCCTGTACGATAATCGGAAGCGCTCATCGCAATGGCTGAACCCTGCCGAACCAGCCAAACCATGCCCCAAGCGAAAATTGACTCCAAAAAAGTTACTTGTGAGCGTTTGGTGGACTAGTGCTGGTGTCGTTCACTACAGCTTTCTTAAATCTGGCCAGACGATTACGGCATATGTCTATTGTCAGCAACTGCAAACCATGATGGAAAAGCTAGCTGCTAAACAACCGAGGGTGGTTAATCGCTCTAGGCCACTGCTGCTTCATGATAACGCTAGACCACACACTGCACAACAGACGGCTACCAAATTAGAGGAGCTTCAATTGGAATGTCTAAGACATCCACCGTACTCTCCGGACCTTGCCCCAAGAGATTACCATTTTTTTCGAAATTTGGATAACTTCTTGGAAAGGAAAAAATTCAACTCCGATGGGGCAGTCCAAACCGCCTTCAAAGATTTTATTGACTCCCTTCCGAATGGTTTTTTTAGTAAAGGGATCGATGAACTACCTATAAGATGGCAAAAGTACATAGATAGCAATGGTACATACTTTGATTAAATAAATATATAATAATAAAAAAAAATCGGCTTTATGTTCCTCCCATACTAAACGCCAATTTCATATGTAAGGACCTAATATTATACCACAAACATTTATTAATGTGCGCGAATCGAGTCGCTACTTACACATTATAATTATGAGCCAAAATTTGTTTATGTTTATGTTAATTTATATAGCGCCGTCTTTGCGTAAGGGACGCTTCAAGAGCGCTTTATGGGTGCCACATCCCAAAAAATGAGTTTTTAGGATCTTCTTCTTAGTTCTCCATAGATCGCAACTCTGGAGGTAGCTGGTTTTTCTGGTTCTCTAAAACTAACTAACTAACCATCACGCCGTTTCCCCGCAGGGATAGGCAGAGAGGATAGAACTCCATATTCTTCCATATTCTGGTTCTCATTATTATTAAAAACAATGTCACTTTTTTCACTCTTCTCTCACTCACTTTAAATTATATCAAATTATTCGTAAAAATCTTAAACCAGAATGCCATTTACCAGAACAAGTAAAATACACTGTGAAAATATTTCAAGTATGGAATGAACATTTTCTAAAATATCGTAAAACCTGTTTTTTTTTAAAATCAGCATTTGGACTTGAGCTTCGCTTGCTTTCGGATACAGTTATATCATGAACGGCAGTTAAATACAATGCAACGGACAAATTCTAACAGTCGAATATAAATTTCCGCGCGCCTTTATCGACGTGCGGTACTTTTATGACTGCAAAATCGTCTTTTACGACGACTCATCAATATTTGGCCTGTTATTCAGAAACACGTTGCTCGAGCATATGCATTGTTCCTGCGAGTATTTATGCCCAATTTACCCGGTAATCCCGTGTACCCGTCTCCCCTGCGTCCGCTCGGAGGCGGTACCTGCCTGCATTGTGACCTCTGGCGCATAGATATGGGAACGATAGTCCGTCAGGGCTCCGCATCCACGGGATGACCTTTCGGCGTGCAGTTGCAGTAAAAGTGCAATTACCTAAAGGATTAATTTGTTTCCTTCAAGAGTAAAATGCAAAACTTTTTCATTTTTCATTTTTTTTTATTCATTCATTTTCATTATTAAAATACCGCTCGCTGAAGCCGTTATTATATGATTTATTTTCCTCTTTATTATTTTTTTCATGTTTATACTTATTTCTATATTTATTTATTTTGTTTTCTTTTATACATCCTATTTATTTACTAATGCTTACTTCTTTTATGTCAATAATTAATACTGTAATACTTACTCTTTCGCTGTGTCTTATTTTGTATGCCTTTAATCTTGCTATTTACCTGTATACCTTATTTCTTGTTATATCTTACCTTTTATGTACCTAGATGCGATAATTTCTATTTATATATTTAAATCATCTTACACTTCTATATATATACTTGTTTCTTCTTAACTTTTATAAACCATATTTATTTAATAATGCTTACTTCTTTTATGTTAATAATTATTGCTGTAATAATTACTCTTTCGCTTCGCACCGTGTCTTTCTTATTTTGTATGCCCTTTTTATTCAAATAATTATTGCTATATACCTTACTTATTGTTATATCTTATCTTTTATGTACCTGCATGTGGTAAATTCTATTTATATATTTAAATCATCTTATTTTTCTATATACCGTATTTATGATAATTTAATGTACCTATTCTTATATGGAATGTTTGGGACTGTGAATGGTACTCACCGCTTATCCAGGACCATTTTATGAGCAAAAGCTCCCATATCGGTTGTTCTCATTCGTCTCCAGGTTGACATTTTTTTAGCTACAATTCAAGACCGTGCTGCCCCGCATGGGTCGTATAAACCGGTGCGGTGGGACTGCACAAGCCTCCCCTACCCACATACCTACTGGAATAAAGTTTTATTTATTTATTTAAATATGTTCTGGTACGATCACTGGTGTACGAAAGTGAAGCCTGGAGCTGGCAGGAGACGAACGGAAGAAGACTGAATGCGGTAGTCTGTCCCACTAAGCTAAAAGGCAGTAAATCCTGAAAAATGTTTTTTTTTGTGGTTTTGAATACGTGAGGTCATATTTTACCTTTTTAATAAGATTGTTTGCCGTATTTCTATTAAAATATAATCAATTTTTAATTTTCAGTATATCCATCTGGGGTATGCAAAATGTAGCTTTTTGCAGTTTTAAGGCTTAAACTATATATATTATATAAAAATACATCAAATAATAATAATAAAACTTTTTATCTGTATTAAATATCAATGTCTATTGACTAAGCAAAAAAATGATAGAAATTGCTTTATTCACATTTCCTTGATTTATTGGGTAATTTGTTTAATGGATATACTGTTTTTTAGCTTAGTGGAGAAGTGGAGATAAGATTAGTGTGTGGCAAATACATTTATGATAGAGTAATGAATGAAGATATTAGGAAGTTCATAGAATCAAAAAAGGATCGCTCAGATGTTTTGGAATGAGAAAAGAATGGTAACAAAAATATGTGAAGCGAATGTTGCTCAATTCTTAATTGGTCTATGTGGTCTCACGTTATATCTAATGCGATGGTTAAAAGATTAATTTAATTTATTGTGAACTTAGCTTATATAAATAATCATAAATAAATAATCATAACTTAATTTGATTAACCAAAAAATCCCAATCCCCAACAACAATAATTCCGAATGTTCAGCCGTAACCATAACTAGATCCAAAAGCAGATCTTTTTCCATATTCACAATAAGTATGTAGCTGATTTCATTCCGTTTTCATTAATCAATGAAATGAAAACATTGACTATATGGTATTTTAATAAAATACTCTGAATATTTTTTTAAAAATATTTATATATATTTTTTTATATATTTAAGTTTAATGCAAATTAAAACTAATTAGTGCATCGATTACTATATCTCATATGTCATTCTCGTAATCGTCACTTAATTTAACTACCAGTATTATCCTAAAAATATTTCTACATTCAAGTACTAGAACTAGAAATCTTTAAAAAGTTATCACTAACCAGTGAAAAATAACGGATTTTTAATGTTTGAATTTCAGTCATACATTAATCAGTTATTTTTTTCCTAGTGATCCTATATTAAAAAAACATTACATAATCAATACCTGTCTCAACACAGATATTTCTAGTGAGACAGGCACAGTCCAACCAAAATTTGTATATTCAACCTAAATAGAAATAAATAAATCAATCTAAAATGTACCAAAATATTTTTTACAGTAACATATATATCACGAAAATATGAATTAACTCATAATTTTTGTTAATTAAAATGATCTTAGATCTGTAACTGCTGAAATTATATTAAACTAGTAGATAAGCAGTTGCTGACAGTGGATTTGTGCTCAATTTGGTTTGCCATTTCATCATGAATAGAACGAATACCCAGAACGCTTGCAAACTTTGCAAATTTATTTCAAAAAGTATCGTAATGTAATATAATCACTAATGGCAAAATATTATCATTCTAATAAAACCATAGCCATTATTACAACTTTTATGTGTTTAATTTTATTTTAAATTTCTCTTTTTTTCGTTTTTATAATAATAGCAACGCGTGTCTTTACGCAGCATAACTCGAGAACGGCTAAACCGATTTGATGCGGATTTCTCCAGCATATTAGACGATTCTCTGGCAAGGTATTAAGCTATATATCATCACGATACGCCATCAGGGGGCTGAAGTGTAAAGAATTATATTGCGCAGGTCGGAAAAAACGCGCGTGCGGGATATTAAATTTGATATGGCAGCTAAATTATAATAAACACGTCGAAATAATTTACGACAGACTTTTAAGATTTAGTAGTGCTGAAAGAGAGTCTCTGAAGGCAAACGTTGAAGATCAGTGATAACTGACAATTTTTATTTTTATTTGTGTGTGCCTACGCAAACATTGAAAAAAATAGTAAAAAACAAAAAGGATATAGTTGAAGCAGAACACAAAAAAATCAATAAAATAAACAACCACAAATTACAACACTCAGCAAATTATAAAAATGTCACACCCATGTCATGTCATGATCTCAACCTTGGATTACGAATGCGAACGGTCAGATGCTACGTATTGTTTTATGAAATGGAAGAATGGACGCTTACCGAAGAATTGTTAAGGCGACTTGATGCATTCGAGATGTGAATAATCTGGATTTTATGGTTCGGACGAATAAAGAAAATTACTTGTAAAATAACTGAATTCAAGTGATTGGCTTTTATCTAGGTAAAGTCATATAAAACAATATAAAAATGTCAATGAAAAAATTAAAACTTTATTAATTTAAAAATACAAATTATAATGAAAATGTATTCAAAATTGGCACTTTTTTTATATTAAGTACCTACTTATTGAATAAAGTTGTGTGTATTCTTTATTATTTTATGCGAGTAAGAACTCGGCAATTTACAATTTAAATATTGAAAATTTTGAATGGAAAAATGTGTTTGGAACACTTGTGAAATTTGAATTTTGTTTTTTTTTGCAAAAAAATAAATATCAAGAAGTAAACAACAAAGATAAAGTGCAGCATTTTTAGTTATTTTTCGAATCAGTTGGTCATTTAAGCATTTTATTAGCATTATTCGAATCAGTAATAAGTATCTTCGTGCCGGTTTTTTAATATTTATTATTTTTGGTCGATATTTCATTTCGTGTTTTATTACTCATTTCGAACGATAAAAGAATCAGTGAATTATCGGTGGGTTCCAGCCAGGATCCGGGGAAGAGATTTGAGAGTCGTGTAGACATTGATCAGTCTCTTTTCCCGGGGCTGGGATGAACAAAGTCAGTGCGCTTAGCTCAATTTATTAATTTTAAGTATATATATCTAATGTTGATGGGACATATTTATCTTGTGTGTATATTTAATAGAATATTCAATTTTATTTATTTTTTTGCCACTCAACTGGCCCCAGAGCACGTTCCTGAGTGTCAGTGTAATAGTTGTTGTTGCTTATTGTATGGACTAAATTGAAAATAAATAAACGCATCTAGACGTGTATTGAAACAAAATGGTGAACAGAAGTAATTGCGTACTGCCCAAATCCGTTGTCACCTTGGAACAACACTATAGAATGCTCTAGAACGCCCTACAGCAATCTATGACCTACAGAGATTATCTACAACATTCCGAAGACGTCTGGAATAGTCTGTGGAAGCGTTATCTAAAGAAAATTATCTAAAACACTAAAAATGTGTAGGAGATTCGAAAAACTAACGTGTTTCGTATAAAAAGGCGGAACCAGTACCGCGGCGCTTCGTGTATGTTATGACGTTTCAACTGGGGCGACTTAGGTGACGGAGCGGTAAGCCAGCTATAAGTGTGGCCTGTTGAAGATAACCGAGTGAAATATTAAGCGAATTTTTTTTTAAATGGAGATGCAAACACGTAATACGTGTCACACCAATATTCTTACTATTGTCAAACAGAGCTAATCGCTTGTGCTATGATAATAGGACTAACTTTCTGGTGTGGAGTGAGATTCGAACCCGCTAACTTTGGATCACGAGGCGAGAGTCCTAAACACAAGACCAACAAGCTACTCAAATTCCTACTTATAAATACCTACTTATGTGCGATAGTTGAACGGAGTTTTCTTGAAAGCCTTAACAAGTGATAATAAAGTGTTCACAGACGAGTGATAAATCGCGAAATAGTGTGAATTCGAGATAAGTGTTTAAATTTAATGCGTTTCCAGTTGCTTTTGTGAGTTAATTAAAATAATTAATAAATGGGTAATTAATTTCCAATGTTTTCATTTGCTTGCCAAAGCCACGTCCCGTGACAATATCATTTCACATTTAAGTACTCATATTTACATAGATATACAAACATGTTTTAATATCGTAATTGTTGTTGATTTTTAATATGTAATTTATTAATATAATCTAATAGATGCACGTGTTTTATAAAAAATAATATGGAAATTGACATAATATAACAATATTGCATTTTTAGCAGGGAGATAAAATAATTTATAATAAAAGTAAGTCCAAAGATCGTAATGAATTTATCTGAGTAACTTAGACCTAAATAGAAAATTTAGTATAATATTTATAAAAAATAAATATATATTAAAAAAAAAAAAAAATGCAAACAATGCATCAATTTTCGTTAGATTAGAATTAGAACAGTCCTAGCGAATCTTGTCTTTTTATTTCTGACATTAGTCAGTCAAAAGAGTTTAGGGTTTGGGAATAGCTATGTCTATGAGATATCTATAATACATCACGATTAATAATTATCCATGTGGGGATAAAAATCCAGTGATTGTGTTCTTGAAAAATTTGAACATACCTACTCAAAAATATTATGTTCATAATTCGATTTTCAACATTAGAAGCTCGAATGCCATTCAATCTGTCCGATCGCTCCATTGTGAAACAATTGCTTCTGTTACGCGTTTGCAATCGATTTTATTTTTTCCTCTTAAATGATTCGATAAATTTTTTAACTCTCCCCTAAATATCAAAAAAAAAGTTTTTTACCACTTCTTTGTGATGAATTGCCATTAATTGAAAATATGCTTGCAGCATTTAAAAATATTTTTCATTATTTTATTTTGAGTCTAGAAATTTTTATTTTATATATTCAATTTTTAAAGTAAAAAATAATTTTGTTCTCAAAATTTTTTAGATCATAGTGAATATTGTAAGTAAATCGGTTGTTTGAAATAATTTCAAAATGGTTGGATAAAACAATGCATGTTGCAACCATTGCAATAAATTATTGAGCTGCAAAGGATCGTTTAAAAGCGATCTTTGTAAGCATCTCAAAGGAGTTCATAAAATATGAAATAACAAGAAAACTGAAACTATTGACTTTTTTGTAAAACTTAAGAAACTAAAATAATTTTACTTGTCCTGATATTCATGCTTGGCGTACCCCTACTTCGATTAATATTTTAATGAAAATATTATATTTCGTTACCTTAAAAAATTACTTATTTTGTATATTTATACGTGATGTGTCACTGTATCAATGATTATACAGTGGTTTAAAAAGCAGTTGACGTGAAATTAAAATTTAAAAGATATAATTGTTTTAAATTAATGATTTTGTCTATATATCAACTATTTAAATATAAAAATATTTTATTTGTTAAACAAATAAGATAAATTATGTCTACGGAAACATAGAAAAAATATTTACCACCTGGACTCAAATCTGGAACATTATGTTGCCGACAAATTACTTTAAAAATCTATAATTTACATAAAATAACTTTGTAAACACCACTTTTTTATTGAAAAAAAAAATTCGACATGTTTCGAAGCCAATGGTTTCTTCTTCAGGATAACAAAAATTAAATTAAAAAATCGAAGTATGAAGATAATAAAAATAGTTAAAAAAAGTTATATATGGAAAATGAATAATATAAATATAATAATATAAATTGAAGAAGAAGTTAAAAATATATATTTATATTATTTTTACGCGAGATGTATATTTTTACTTTTGTTCTGAAAAACCGCACTATCCAAATAAAAAATAATTTTTATTAAAATTAATTTTATAATTATAAAACTCGCTGTGCTCATTTCGATAGGCGAGAAAACCTACAACTGCATAATGTATTCGCGATAATTATTTGCCACCAAGGCTATCAGAGTCGTAAATTAAACGACAAAATTTAAATAATTTTTCCACAAGTAAATAAATATCGCGGAGAAAACCAGTATTATTTATCGTATGTCATAATTCTGACACTCGGACGCAAGAGCCGCTCCAAACTGACTGCGCGATGCAAATTAGTCTTTTGCCAACCCTGGTTAAATGCAATCTCCATATGGACGCTCGCAATGCACTTCTTGACAGGGCCCCATTAGTTATTCGCGGAATGCAGTTTTGCATAATTTTAATTTTTTAATAAATTCGTGTCAATGCTTTTTTTTCTTCTTCTTTCAAGAATATTCCTTTGTTGATGTAGTTCAAGTTCTGTAGCTTGACTGACTTTCGGATAAATGAAGGAGGACGACCATGTAACGATTAGCGAAGGGAAAAACTACATTTCAAAATGAAGACTACAACACACACACGTTCACCAGTTTAAAGACTACAAAGTGTACACTACAATTGTAGTAAAAACTACTTGAAGTTAAGTAATTGTAGTACTACGAAATGAAGTGAAGTAAATGAAGTTAAGTAATGAAGTAATTGTAGTATTAATGAAGTGAAGTGATGTAATGAAGTAATTGTAGTATTAATGGAGTAATTGTAGTATTAATGAAGTGAAGTAATGAAATGAAGTAATTGTAGTATTAATGAACTGAAGTGTAATGAAATAATGAAATGAAGTAATGTAGTACTACTGGCTTGGCGAGCTAAAAAAAAAAAAAGGTCAACGAGAAAAATATTTAAGATAAATAATAAGTTTCCAGAGATTTCTTCATATATCTACATCAACTTCCCAAAAATTTCACGTAAAAAATGCACTATTCAAAGTATGATTCTCATACTTTCGATAACTTTGAAGTGTATGTACTTTGTAGTGTTCGCTTTGAAATGAAGTGTACTATTTGAAGTTTATACTTTCAATAACTTGGTGTTTGTAGTTTGTAGTTTGTAGTGTGCACTACACTTCAAAAAGTGCGAAGTGTGCACTTCAATGTAGTGTAGTACTACATTGTAGTAGTGAGTACAGAGCGGACCCATCACTAGTAACGATGTCCTCGTAATGAATGCGACGAACTTCGAATGCTTCAGACAGTTCACTCGTGTGTGGGTGACTCGTTGGGAAATTTTGAGAGGTTCTAGTTAATTCTATGTTCTGTTCACGTTGTGTTAATATGTTGCTCTTGCACTGAGTGATTATCTGCCGGTCCTGTGCCTTCCTGGTCGGATATCACACTATGTTTTTTTTTGTATTGTTTAATTTTCTCAATTACGGGGTTGTCAGTCTGACATGAGCCAACCACTGCCACCTCCTGTGGGATTCGTCTTCTTTTAAATATGTATCGATGTTTTATACACTTTTTTTTTACTTTGATTGCTTTTGCTTTGTTTATTGGTTTTTTGAATTATTGTTTGATATTTACTTATATATATATATATATATAATATTATATATGTATGTTAAGTTTATTGCTAATAAAGACGTATCTGTAGGTTGGGACAGTGAATGGTTTTAATCTAGCGGTCACGCCGCTTCGCAACGATTTTTACGACCGGTGCGGAGCAGCACCGTCCTGCTTATTACTAGAAAAAATGTCAACCTGGAGACGATTGAGTAGGACCGATATGGAAGATTTTGCTCTTTGAACGGTCCTGGGTAGCCTGGGTAGCGTGGGAAGCGGTGAGTACTGTTCACTGTAGTTTTCAAAATCTACACTGTTTTTCGTGTCACGTGATAGACGTTAACCTAACCCACTCCATTAACGAGTAGGTAATCCCATATTGGATCTTGCACAAAATCTTACTTTCAAAGATTTGCAACCTCCTTTTGTGCTCTTAAGTGAGAAACCAAGCTCTATACCTTTCAACAGAGTGATCGGTTGGTCAACGTTGTATTCAGTTTAATATTTAAATGTTATGACGAAATTCTTCAATCGTAAAAATGTGCAATCTATCATATTTATGCATATTTATCCGACGTTAATTTATAATGGTTAGGTTGTTAATTAATTGAAATTTACATCGGAGCAAACTATAAAATATAAAGAAACACATGCATTATGCTGCACTACTTAGACAAAAGAGCGGAAAGCCGTGGAATCATTTTGTAATCTCAAAAATCCTCTCGGCAAAGTAACGATTAGAGAAAGGGCGTACCAAAGTGGTTTGTTCGCTTCATAGCTGATGATACCAGCTTAGACGACAAGTCAGGGAAGAGTTGGTTTTTAGGATTTTGATGAGCAGGCCCTTCTGGCGGCTGGAGGACGAAAGATGCACCACCAGAACACTAGACCTGGACCCTGGACTCTTTTCACCCGTGATATCTAAATTCTTATAAGCAAATAGGAAGAAGATATTGAGTTTCATGGTTACTACGCTCCTGAATGATAATTCTACATAATATTTTTTGAGTTTACGAGTGATGATTTTTGAATTTTAGCTTTTAGTTGTGATACAGTATAATTTTTTCTTAATATTTGATAGTATCTTGGATGGCAATGCGAATTAATTGCATATTTAACTAGCATTTTACACGTTCAAAGACGTGTAAAATACAATTTAATTACGCTAGTAAATTTGTGCGGATGGTATTATAAAAAGAAGAAGAAAATTTAAAAAAGTAATTTAAAGTATCGCGAACAATTTTTAAAAACACATCTTTATTGTGAAGTTATAATTTCAGAACAAAGTTCAGTGCTTTCTAACCAAATTTATTATAAAAAAGAGGATTGCTCTAACGAAACAATAACATATGAATCAATTAATAAAAGGACTACACATAAGGTCTACAATTAAACGTCATTGTACTAGGCTGCTGTGGCGAAACTGGACAACGCCCCACTCCCGGATATGGTAGGGGTCCGGTGTTCCCGGTGGCAGCTAAAATACTTTTTATATATAAATAAATAGATTACTTGTCTAAGACCACTAATGAGTTTAAGATGATTACACAACTAGTTTCGACAACTACCGATGTTGTCATCAACGGGTGATGATTTAAACATCACCTAGTTGTGTAATCATCTTAAACTCATTAGTGGTCTTAGACAAGTAATCTATTTATTTATATATAATTATAATGTCATTCCCCAAAGTTAACGCCAATTCAATAAATAAAATACTTTTTGTTGATTTGATTTTTCTGTGTCTTTTTCTAATTGATTCATATATTGGAATTGATATTACTTAAAGCTTATCAACAGGTGAGATGCAATCTATATATTTTTAAATCGTCAAATACCACCCTAAGATTTTTCCAGTTACAACTTCATATAACAAATTTTATTGTTTTAATATCAATTTATGACAGTAAATTACCCTTTACCGGGTAGCTAAAAATATTTAGTAAATATTAGGAATAGGTATTCTGAAATAGGACGTTCTTTTACCGACTAACTTAATAGTTTTTTTTCCTTTCTTTTTTCCTTTTTCCTTTTAGGGATACTTAAAAAGGGGTACGATTTATCTGACTAACTTTGTCAGTCATTTATGCCCTGATCACCATTTTGATTGCATGTATTTTCATGGGACGTATTTCTTTAGTTCTGTCCAAACATATTCCACTATATAAAAAACAAACTACTTAGTATCAATATTTCTTGGATTGTCAAAAGACTTTTCTATGATTTATTTCCGCCAGCAATGTTATAGCTATGAACATTTAAAATATGTAAATTTTTATTTAAGATCTAAAAATTGACAAAAAAAAATCTTCAATAAATAATAGCAAAAGAACTATGTGGCAATATTATTCATATTAATAAAAGAAAAGAGTATTATTCAGCTCTATATTTATTTTTTGTTTTTGTCAATGTCTATATTTCAAATTAAAATTTTAAGTATACGTTGTACCCTAATGAAGGGACCGTCGGCTTCGAAATATATCGATAATTCAAAAATTATTTGTCTAATACTAAATGTTTTCTTTTGACATGCTTTTATTTAACTCTCTCTGTTGTTTGTTGTGGTGGAATTTTGTAATTGATTTTTCCCCCAACTTCCCGACTAGCTAGAGCACTGAAACTTTTAACATTTACGGAAAACTATGCGTTTTTAAATTATTTTTTATTGAATTAAATTATTTATTTATTATATCGATATGATTTGGTCATTATTCCGATTTAAATTAATAATCACATGACTCACATTAAATTAATAATCCCGTCGCTCACAAGGAAGAAACTTTACAGCATTTTAAACTATAAAACAACGTGTTTAATATATTGATACTGCATGAGTGATGTCAAAAAATCTATTACAAATGTACGATAATAATCATCAATTTTTTTTTATTGTTATTAATAAAACATTAATTTATCTAAGCCAGGCTGGGTCGAATCCGACCCTGCGCCTGCACTTAGCGTGGTACGCCTTCCATAGTCAAGATATTCAGTCGTTCTCCATAGTTCTTGACGCCCGATCCTACGAATACCGCGCGTCACAGCCTCCGACAGAGCCTTCGAGTTGCGACGGCGGGCGTCCGGTGCGCCTATCCGGGTCCCGCTAAAAAGCGCCGCTGAAGCGACGGCCGGCCGACAATGTAGCGCCGGAAACGGTTTCGGGGCTCACGTGACGGAAGTGACGTCACTTGTCACAGCATCGCGAATTATAATTACTCCGCTGGACAGTGTGCGTGCCGGGGATGTGCTAATGTATGTGTAAATATTAAACGAGTGGACTTCTCGGCCGCCGCGCAAATTAGTTAATTAAAACGTAAATAAATGCCGATTCTCTTACGGCCGTTCCTCACAAGCGTGACAAATTATTTACGTACCAGATAAAATAATTAGAAAAATATAAAAAAATGCTTAAATTAAAAACACTAAGTGCGTTTACTAATTATCATAGAACAAAAGAATTGCAAGAAATGTTTTGATTCAAATAACATTACAATTAACATCATGTTATACATTCATTTTTTTTTCAATTCGACAATGTATTTAAATAATTTAAATATACTATTAAGTGCAACGTCTTCATTTAATGCAAAATAAAATAATGTACACAGAAGTGGAGCTTTGAATATGCAGAAAAGTGTAAGAAAAATTACGTACCTACATGTGTGATGTTGGCGCTTCCTAATTGGTTGAAAAAAGCGGGAAACGGTAAGAATTTTTAAGTAGTAATATATAAATTAGATAAAGGAGAAATGTAAAAATTAAAGGTAAGTTATGAGAATTCTTGAGAAGAAGTAGGTATACTCGAAAAGTTCAATTTTTAAAAAACTTAAGACCTTCAATAATGGTAAATTTCAATGTTACAGAATTTATTTTTAAAATACTCACTGGTTGCATATTACAAAAATTTATTGGAAAAATTTTTGCAACGGAAAAAGTTGATAAATTTAATGTCTTACGTTAAACAACTTTATAAGATACAAAGTACACACGTTTCGAGAACAATCTTCCCTTCTTCGTCAAAAAGAAGTTTTTTTCTCGAAACATGTGTAAGTATTTTGTATCTAATAAAATTGTGTAAAGTAAGTTATTTGAGATTATCTTTGTATCTAATAAAATTGTGTAAAGTAAGTTATTTGAGATTAATTCATTAGATATGTCATTACAAAATAAAAATCTAGCTTGAAAAGAACTACTTTACGAAAAATCTACAAAGTGCAATAAAAATTGTCAAAAAAAAATTAAAATAACGATTAGAAAATATGTTGTGCCGATTTCATACATGTAGGTTAAATATTTATGAATATCGTTAGTTTATATTGAAACCTGTGTGTGTATGTATTTACGAGAGAATTTAGGTATACGCTATTTTAAGAAGAAGAATAAAATAAAATAAATTATTTTGTAGACAAAACATACCTACTGCAGTAGGTATGAAAAAAGCGGGAAACATATAGTATTTTAAATAACCTTTTATGTAAAAAATCATG
>JADDOH010017728.1:0-36014 GCA_016648135.1 Agrypnia vestita
TTACTTATTTATTAATTAATTCATTTATTTATTTATTTATTTATTTACTTATTAATTTATTTATTTATTATTATTTTTTTTTTTACTTACTTATTTACTTATTTATTTATTTACTTACTTATTTATTTATTTATTTACTTATTTCTTTATTTATTTATTTATTTATTTATTTGTTTGTTTGTTTGTTTGTTTGTTTAATTATTTATTTATTTGTTTCTTTGTTTGTTTGTTTATTTACTTATTTATTTATTTATTTATTTATTTATTTATTTGTTTGTTTGTTTGTTTATTTAACGCCTTTACGGCCTTTTACAAATGTACAGAATACAAATTTAAAAACATAACATACGACAGATATACAGTTAAAACGTACAAGTACATCTTATAGATTTGTGTAAATTTAAGAGAAGTTTAAGTAGTAAGAAGAAAAATAAAAATTTATTATCCATTTCCATTTTGTTTAGATGTAAAGAATTGTATCAACTTTGTCCTATACACAGTTATATTATCAGGAAAAATATCAGCCAACTCTGCATGTTCATTCCCTAATGAGTATAGTCTGAGGATTACAGAGTTTGCTTATGCATTAGTTCTGACATTGCCACGGCACTGTGGTGGTGGCGAAATTGGATAACGCGCCATCCCCGGATAGAATGGAGCTCCGTTGGTTCGAATCCCGGTAGCAGTAAAATATTTTTTCGTTAATTTGATTTTTCTGTATGTCTTTTCTAATTGATTAATAAAAATTTGTTTAATAATTCACAGAACCTCGTTCTGAAATTGCAACTTCACAATAATAATGTGTTTTCTTTAATATATTATATTAATATATATATTTTCAAACCAAAGAACATTTTTTACACAATCATGTATAATCTATTTGAGATTTGTTTTTTAAAATATTTATGTTTTTTTTAATAGATATTTATATGATTTTTTGCGGTCTGATTTACGATTACGATGTGACAGCTGTTGCGATGAATGATGATGTTAAATAAATAATCGCAATAATGTGGGTATTAATTAAAATATAAAACAATTACGAACCTCCGCGCAAAAAGGGTAATTGGCCAATAATCGAGCAATTATGCTAAACTTAACATCGGAATATTATGCGAACTTCAGTGGCGTAACAACACATTACCGGGCCTCTGGCTACCCCCCTTTTCCCAAGAATACACAATGTTTTTTGGCTTGTTTCTTAGTGAAAATATTTATGTATTATTCGTAAAATGGTGGATTCGTAAAAATTAGGTATATGATGATGATGAATGATCCATTTTTTTAATTTTAAGTTTAATGAACATTTGTCATAACTAGGGATTATAATCCCGGGGCATTTTTACAATTACAGAATTAAGTAATAATCCCGGGACCAGTACCTGATTGGCCAAGATATCTATGGGCAGGGGAGTGCAGTGAGAACAAGAAGCACTACTTTTATTCAAACATATATTTGGAAAAAAAATCGAAATTAAATATTTATCTGACAGAAAATTTGAAATATTAAAATCTGAATGAGTTTATTATTGTGATACAAATATTAAGAGATGTATCTCTTATTTTGATTCCTTTACTTTGTAAATATATGCTTAAAAAAGTAACCCATAAAAACCAAGTTTTTATTATACTCCCTTTCTTTGTAAAATATAACTACAATTAAAGACGAATTAAAACATATAACATAACACTAAACTTACAGTAATTTAATATATATCTAAAGTGTCAGATGTTTTGAGCTTTGAAGATTAAATTCTAAAAACATTTGTCAGTCAATTTGAATTTTCGACATTCGTAGTGAAGTACCTATTATGTATACCGACGGAGTAATTCAAATTTAGAAAATATTCCGCGACGTTATCGGGCCGCCGTTGCTAATAATCAAACTTTGGTAATGATTCCAATTTGAAAAAACCATTAAAATTTCTAAAAATCCGAAATTATACTATATATTTTTTTTTTAACGAAAATTTGATAGATCTTCTTGATCGTCGCCATAAGTCTACTTGCCAAGTTTCAGCTCGATTGAATCACGGGAAAAGGGTTAAAAATCGATCCAATTTTTTTCACCCGGCAAGCCGGCAAGCAAGCAGACGCCACGAGTTAATATAAAGGGAGTAAAAATAGCATGCTTCTTCTTCTCACTACATGCCTCTGGCTATAGGTGACTAAGAAATAAAAATGCCACTTTAATACCACTGTGGTGCAAAATTTTTTAATCTTAATCATACAAAATTTAAATCTCTTATATACCTATATTATCATTATAATCCTACAAAGTACGTAATTTATATTACCTTCATTATCAGTATAATATTATGCAACAAAATTATATTTTTGTAGGTTATACATATAATTATTTAAACAAGTGTCAAACAAAACAATATCAAAATTAATTTTAAGCAATTTTTTTTTTCATTTATGAAGAACAGGAATTGAATTTTGAACAAATTAGTCTTCATTATTTAATCAAACATATCGACGGTCGAATCTGAACATCCAATTTTCTCTCTATATTTTCAAAAAACCTTTGTTTATATTTGCTATTTCTGAAATGGAAATTATTTTTTTATTATAGGTAAAATATAGAGTAATTTGGATGGTTTAAGATAATAAAGTGAAAATCGATTTTTTGCATTCTATGTGGGGACCATCGATATGGCAACTGGAAGTTAACAAGTTTTAGTATCTTATTCATTAGAATTTCGGAAAATGTGTTCTCAGCCTGAGAAGGTTGTCAATACCCGAATCAACGAGAAGGCTTAGTTTACGACCGACATAAGAGGCAGTAAAGCATGCTTTTTCGGCCTTTTTTGGGAGGAATTATATATATAAGCATTTATATATTTTTTTCAAAATAGAAACCTGGAATTGCAATTCAACGGATGTACATTTGGCTTTAATCTATATCATGATTAAATAAAATAAGAAATGTTGCATGAAAATAATATAAAAATTCAGACAACACTACATTTATTTATAATTACTACTTATTTAATGGGAATATTACGTTATACCTGCTGAGGTGGATACAACTAATTAATGGAACGAACAATGAAGTCGACTTTATTTCATTCAAGCCTGTGTGCGAGTGAAAGAGAGCGCGGCCGGACCGACACATAGCGCGCCAGAATCCATACTAATATTATAAGGAGGAAAGATTTGATTGTTTGTTTGCATTGAATAGGCTCCGAAACTACTGGACCGATTTGAAAAATTCTTTAATATTTAGAATTCTACATTATCGCTGATGAACATAGGCTATAGAATATTTTCAAAAATGGATCTGTATGAAAATTTGGATAATGTAACCCAACGTGTGAAAAAATGCCAAAAAAAACTTATATCGCGTACGCTGCGGAAAATTTTGACAATAGAGCTAAGTGATGTACTACAGTTTTATAGAGGATATTAATATCTTCAAAACCGTCTGTAATTCTGTATTACAGTTATGTTACAATAACTAATGTTAACATTAAATGGAAACATTGTTTTTAGAGAATAGGGGAACTTTTGTTTTCCCTCACAAACTTATTTTTTACTTAATCCTTAACCCGTGCAACGCCGGGTTCGACCAGCTAATTTGATAATTCTACGACACATGCTCTCTTTTAAAATTTCTATTTGGACAGTGAAGCAAAAAAAATTTGTTTTTATTTTTAGTAAATTTCAATTAAGCGTGTATTAACTAAGATTTTTAACATATTTGTTGTTTGATTTTGTAATTTTTACGAATATCGCATTTATTGCACAATGATTCTAGGCCCCGGGGTCTTCCCAGGCATTAACTACGCCACTGGTGAGTTTAACATGACAAACCTGGCATGACTCAGTAGAGAATGAGCTTAATGTAAAACAGGCAGCTTCAGGAGACAGAGGTGCGACCTTCATAAAAGCCTCGAAGCTTCTGATAAAATAGGGCGGCTACTATGAATATATAATAATTTACAACATGTGTTAGAGTGAGGATGCCATGAACATAATTTAAAACATGTGTTATTTGTAAAGGTAATTTTGCTGGTGAATAATTTAATGTATTATAATAATTGCAAGCACTGGGGGAAGTACTAAGAGCAGCAAAAACATTACTAGGAATAGTTGGATTAATAACATAAATAATAATTGAAGGCGTCCCTATAAAAACGGTCCATATAATATATAAGGTCAAAAAGTGATTTTATTATTTTAAAATGATCTATATAACAGTACATGTGCGGGATTTATTTTCCATGATTTCAACTCAATCTTGCCGAAATTCCACCTCAAAAGTTACAAAGCCAACTTGAAAAATTATCCTATATTCCTCTATATTCATCTGGTAGTAACAAATATGACTATATAGATGAAATATAAATATATATATATATATGCTGGAACCTGGATTCGAACCACGGACCTCTGTGTTTCGCGCACAGCGTGTTAACAATTTCACTATTCCAGCGACTTCAAGTCGTCAATGTTTGATAGTTATATGGTTCTCTTTGAATTATTAATTCATTTATTTATATTATTAAATTTTTTTATATTTTTAGACCGTATAATATATCTTGGTCAATAACTGTGTTCGGGCAGGTATGTTCGATAATCTCTGATCGTGGGCTCTGGATATCTATGGACGCGGAGTTCTCTGTTATGTCAGAGTTACCACGATGCCACAGATTTTCTGCGCGCCTCGGAATGAGCGGTTCTTTGTTTTTCGTGGCAATAAGTTGTTGTGGGTGACCTCTTACGTTTGCAGTCAGCAGGCAGCATAGCGGACCGAAGAACAACACCACGGCGGTTCACCTTGGAGAAGATAAGCGGTAACCTGCCTACCTAGAGAATTTCAAGTTCAAACTCTCCTGTAGAGAACCCAGAGCCAGGGTAAAATTAAGGGTTTTGCACCGATAAACTGCTGCTATTTGCTTGGAAGACGATTGCCACTCGTTCGAACAAAACAATCCTTCCTTCGCCGAAAAGATCGTTGAGATTGCGAAATGACTCGGCGTATTACCTAACCTAACCCCACTTAACCTAACCTAACCCAACCTTCTTCTTTTACTTATAGTTTTAGATGTGCAATTTGATTTCTTATCTCTTTTAACGAATTATATTGTGACGAATGTTAATTAAACGTCGATTGTAAATTTCTGTACAACATAATAAATAAACAACTTTGAAGTGTAAACACACGCACACACGCGTGGTAATGTCACGCGATCAGAAGCGCATGCGCATCGCGCCGACCCTATAATTATTTTATTCCTCGAGAAATATACTTCCCATCAGTTTGAACAATCATCGATAAGTGCGATTTTTGCTTTCCGGCGAAAAGGCTCGCGACGAGAGCGTCTTCGGAATAATGCGGGGTATTATTTACGACCGGTGGCAGGCCGGCGTATCTGGAGGGCTCGTGGCCGCGCGAACACGACCCTTGCCGCCTTCATGCATATGCAATGAGACCTGCGCGGCTGTGAGGCAAATTAGATAAACGTTTTATAGAGTGCGAAATTGTTGCGAACGCGATTAACTCGCAGGAGTGCTCCGACAGACCGCGGGCAGTCCTGAACGCGAGACAATACGAAGGATGGTTTAGTGTTGTACGTGTAAACATGATGTCCGTGAGTACCCGCGTAAGAGCGCGAATGTCAGGCGCATGCGGGAATGAGCATATGGGCGTGTGTGAGCGTATGGTGACGTCTGTCCGGGGAAAATGATCAAACACCGCGACGCCAGAGCGCGGGATTTTTTTGCTGACCATTGTAACTTTGGGTATGATACTTGTGTCTTCTTCTTCTTCAGCTTTCATCTCTTCACTGCTGGATGTAGACCTCTTCCATCCTTGTTATTTGCTAATTGTTGCCATTTCTTTACCCCACAGCGGCTATATCGTCGGCCCATCTCTTTTGAGGTCTTCCGACGCCTCTTTTATTCTTCAAAGGCCTCCACCTCCAGACTCTGGGAGTCCACCTTGTAGTATCCTGCCTAGCAACATGTCCTACTCATTGGCATTTTAGTTTTGCTACGCGATCCAAGATATCTACTGCTTTAGTTCTGCGACTAATTTCATAATTTCTAATTCTCTTAGGCTTACTCCAAGCATGGATCTCTCCATGGATCGTTGCGTGCATTTGAGTTTTTCTACACTTTTCTTAACTCCAGTCCATACGTCATCACTGGCAGGATTCAAAGACTTTTCTTTTTAGTCTAATTGGGATCTCTTTGTTGTGGAAAATATGTTTGAGTTTGCAAAAAGCAGCCCAGCTCATTCCTATTCGTCTTGTGTACAACTTATCTTGTGTACAACAATACTTGTGTACAAAATAATATAAATTTAGATGAACGTCCGTTTTCAATTGTCTGACTACACAGAAGACTGCTCCTTTAAAATACTGTATACTGACCACCAAAATATTAGGTCCTTACATATGAAATTGACGTTTTACCGTACTGGCAAATTTGATCTCAAATATCTTCTCTTTGGTTAGGAATTCCAAATCCAAATTTTTACAGCTATTTACTCATGTATTTGTGTTTTGAAAATTATAATTCATTTGTTTTTTCCTCAATTGTTTTTTTCTTTGCGAGACTCAGTTTACAAAATGAAAAACTTGAAATATCGCGTTATTTACGAGTACGAGTTCCACCGTGGCACCAGTGCTGCAGAAACGGCTCGAAGGATTAATGATGTGTATGGCGACGGTGCCGCCAAAGAAAACACAGTGCGTTTTTGGTTCCAACGTTTTCGTTCTGGAAATTTCGACCTGCAGAACAAGCCCCGTGGACGGCCGGAGACCAAAGTTGATAATGAATAATTGAAGGCTATTGTGGAAGCGGATCCATCGCAAACCACATCCGAGTTAGCTACAGGCTGCGGTGTTAGTGATAAAACTGTTTTAATCCACTTGAAGCAATTGGTAAGGTGAAAAAGCTTGAAAGGTGGGTACCTCACGAATTGAGTGAAGCAAATCAACAAACGCGAGTTACTTGTGAGCGTTTGGTGGACTAGTGCTGGTGTCGTTCACTACAGCTTTCTTAAATCTGGCCAGACGATTACGGCAGATGTCTATTGTCAGCAACTGCAAACCATGATGGAAAAGCTAGCTGCTAAACAACCGAGGCTGGTTAATCGCTCTAGGCCACTGCTGCTTCATGATAACGCTAGACCACACACTGCACAACAGACGGCTACCAAATTAGAGGAGCTTCAATTGGAATGTCTAAGACATCCACCGTACTCTCCGGACCTTGCCCCAACAGATTACCATTTTTTTCGAAATTTGGATAACTTCTTGCAAAGGAAAAAATTCAACTCCGATGGGGCAGTCCAAACCGCCTTCAAAGATTTTATTGATTCCCTTCCGAATGGTTTTTTTAGTAAAGGGATCGATGAACTACCTATGAGATGGCAAAAGTGCATAGATAGCAATGGTACATACTTTGATTAAATAAATATATTATAATAAAAAAAATCGACTTTATGTTCCTCCCATACTAAACGTCAATTTCATATGTAAGGACCTAATATAAACACATGAACTTTCAATAAATTAATAAATAAATTTCTTGGTACACGGTCTGATTCCACGACTGTTCCAATATGTTTGACCTGTTTAAAAAAATACTACAAGTTAAAAAAAAGAGAAAAAGAGAAAAAATGAAAGGTAAAAAATTGTACTATAAAGAAGTTACGCACGTTACACAAGTTACTGGGACAGACGGACGGACGGACAAACAACGAAATTATTATAACTGGGATAGATAGCCGCCCTCAAGATCTATCAGACCTATCCGCGCAGCAGCTATCACTGGCCGCGAATTTAATTTTTATTAACAATTTCCTTTTATTTAAAATGAAAATCCGTAATCTCATATATGATTATTGAAATAAATTTAAATCTTTGAAACTTTTATCACATATTCTTTATAATTTTTTTTACATAGTTTTTTTTTTACCAGCTTCGAGGAAACTTCACTGGTCATGATAAATGAATATTTTTTCGATATCATGTAATTTTTTTATTACATTGTACTGTATGTTTCCCAAAATAAAAAATAAAAATGGTCTCGTAGCAAGCAGAAATCGCGCAGTGGCCACCATCGGCTTCGAACCGCCCATCATAGCCGACCCAACCGGCGACAGCAGATTGTAGACATCAATGGCGGCGCAGCGGTTACTACCAGCCGCGAAGCGGCCTACATAGCCGACCACATTGCCAAACAACGAGCAAATAGTAATGGCCGCGTAGCAGTCATCAATAGCTGCGCAGCGGCTATTATCGGCCACGCAGCGGTCCAGATAACCTCCCGCAGGCCCAAGCAGCAAGCAATCAGCGATAGCCGATTGCTTGACTGCTAGTAGTATGATAATAGTATAGTATTTTTTATCCAATAATATAGAAGTACGCCTCCCGAGCAAAATCACCAGAGGAGTTGCAAACGGCCGTCGACAAATTTGAAAAAAAAAAACAAATCGCGCAGGGATGAGGCTGAGGGCTGATAAATCCGAAATCATGGACATTGGCAGTAGCGAAGATCACGTGCCAGTAACATTACGTGCCAGAATAGATATCTAAAACATCTCAGGATGGAAAGCAAGAAAGTGAATTGGATAGGAGTATAGGAGCCGCAAGCCAGGTAGCTCAATCCCTGTACTATCATGCACTTAGAATAGCGGAGCTTAGCCAGCGAGAAAAGTTGTCAGTAAAAGTATCACTTTTCAGGACAACCTTAGCGTGCGGCCACGAACACAAGATCTTGACCGAAAGACCCCGCTCAAGGGAACAGACCGCCGAGATGGGATTTCTACGAGGAAAAGTAGGAGTCACCAGATGGGACAGAATCAGAAATACTCAAATAAGAGAATGTCTCGAAGTAGAACCTTTATTGACATTTACGGTAACTGGGATATACCTTACGGATGCCGGCAGAAAAACTGCCAAAGCGTATATTCCAGGCAAGATCAGAAAGCAGAAGACCAAGGGGCCATCCTAGGAGGAGCTGGCAGGAGGAAACACTTGGAGGACTGCTCCGTAGCGGGGTTGTAACTTAATTGGACTAACGTGGAGAGCGAAGCTCAAAATAGGAAAGGAAACTTCTATGCAGTGCAGGGACCCTGACACTTTAGGATAAGGGTTATAAGAGGAAGAAGAAGATCTAATAGTAGGTACAAGAATATTTTCCCAAAGTTTGGGAGAATTGAAACTTAGTAAAAAAGTAAAAATAATAATAAAAAGATTAAAACTGTTTATAACGATGTGCGTCGTACGCACGGGTTAGATATACTAATTCGATTGTCTATCGTGAAATATGTTTTACCAGTCAATTACCTGTCTACCGTTAATAACAATTTGTTTAGATGATTGCACCAATACCTTGCCTACTCATCTCCGATTAATCAGACGTACAGCCACCACCTAAAAGAGGAATGTGTCATGTTGATGCCGTGTGTATATTGAACAAAATATAATTACAGTGTCGCCGATGCGGTAATATTTAAGGTCTCGCGCAACATGCGGATGCCGGACGTGCCCTTGGGGGAGAGACCGTCTCACAGACGCCGCCCGGGAGCTGAGTATTTATATGGTGGCACATTACCATCAAATTATAACCGGTGGCTAGTCCAGAACACCATGACACCACGGCCAATAGAACCCACGGGTAAATATATATATTTTTAGTCCCTTTATATTAACTCGTGGCGTCTGCTTGCTTGCCGTCAACAAAAACTTTGGATCGATTTTTGACCCCTTTCCCGTGATCCAATCGAGCTGAAACTTGGCAAGCAGACTCGTGGCGACGATCAAGAAGATCTGTCAAATTTTCGTTAAAAAAAATTAATAATTATAGTATAATTTCGAATTCTTAGAAATTTTATTGGTTTTTTCAAATTGGAATCATTAGAAAAGTTTGATTACGGCGGCCCAATAACGTCGCGGAATATATTCTAAATTTGAATTACTCCGTCGGTATAATAGGTACATCACTACGACTTTCGAAAATTTACAAAACGATTGGTTCACAGATGACAACCAAATTGGGTTTTTTGGGAAAAAATTAAATAATAATTTATTTCTTTTAGATTTCTGCTTAGTTTTGAAGAATTCTACATTACTGAAATTTGATTCTGACTAAATCATTTGACGCTGGAAATTCATAAGGTACGATATTGATGATAATTGAATCTATCAAAATCTTGACGTCTCAAAACATCTGACATTTTAGAAATATATTAAATTTCTGTAAGTTTAGTGTTATGTTATATGTTTTAATTCGTATTTAATTATTGTTATATTTTACAAAGAAAGGGAGTATAGTAAAAACTTGTTTTTTATGGGTTACTTTTTTTTAAGTTGATAATATCTTAATGGATAAAAATATACAAATATATCTTAAATGTATTGATTTAACCTCACTATCAGTTGTGCAGATTTTATTAATGCCACCCTTTGCCTTGGTAGAATTTTATTATTAGAATCAATGATATAATAAACTCTAATATGTCAATGATTAGAATATTACATTTGATTCGGAATATACCAATAAACACGTAATTTTGTGTATTCGTATATTATATCAGTACAAATATAAAAATCAATTCAGAGCTGATTAGAAAAAAAAAAAAAATTGCTTCTTCAAAGTATCTAAATCTACAATCCATGGGACACTAACATTTCTTTAGCAATACTTATATAAATTATATAAAAGTCAAAAATTTAGCTTTTAATTTATTCTCTTGTAAAATAAACAGAAACAACAATTTGTGTAACACACATATAACTAGGTCAAGCGCCTTGTAAACGCTCAAAGACTTCCGTACCAACTCTCCCGTATAAATAGCTTCGCCTCTGTGAGACATCTACAATTTATCTTAATGAATGATGATCTTTCTGGGGACAAAGTCCAGTATTGTGTTCGTGATAAATTTGAATATAATCAAAATTTTCTGAAATATAAGTTCACTTTCTGGTATGTAATCTTAATTTATTAACTTACTTACGTGCTTACTTACTTACATACTTACCATCACGCGGTTTCCCCGCGGGGGTAAGCAGAGAGGGTAGAGCGCCACACTCTTCTATCCTGACATACAACTCTCTCCACATTCATACATCTTGGCATGCAAGCTCGGCGGTTGTTGAGGCTTCTAACGGGACCATCTTCCAGTATCTGGTTAATCTGGTAGCCCTCTCTCTCTGGTACCGTCTGGTACGTGCGTATATATCTTTCTCACGATTATTTCCTCATTCGTTCGCTCAACATTCCCAAACCATCTGAGCGATCATTTTTTAATTCTATTAATTATGCTAAGATCAGCTTTACATTCATTTCTAATATCTTCATTCTTTACTCTTTATCATTAATAGATTTGTCACATATACGTCTAAGGGATCTCATCTCCACTGCATTCAGTCTACTTTCGTTCCTCTTCTGCCAGCTCCAGGCTTCACTTCCATACATCAGTGTCGGTACCAGAATTTATTAATGTCTTCTCAAAAATCTTTATGCATTAGCTGTAATATTTTTTCGACTTAATAAAAAATATACATACCTACATAGGAATCATGTGTAATCAGGTATATATTATGCTAATGACATCCACTCAATGAAAAAAACCATACCGAAGATAAAATATTATTCTTGGCAAATATAAGTAGCGCAGCGAATCGACATTTAAAAACGGGTTAAACCATAATTGCTTAACACGAAATTCAGACAAAGCAGATTATGTTACTTTCGCACTTAACAAAAAAACAACCAGCATTAACATAAAATAAAAAAATAGTCCGTAAACTTTAATACTCAAATTCATTCAGGAATGCAAAACAAAATATTTGATACAAAAAATTTACCTATTTGTAACTAAATAATCAGCAATAATTGAATATGGAGTAGGTACCTACCCAGTTGCTTGAAAATTTTTGAATGGTTTTATTTATATTCAAAATATTTGGAGAATGTTCATAAATTTGAAGAACACAATACTGGATTTTATCCCCAAGGGGCTATCAGTAATCAAGATATATTATTGACTATCGCCACCATATTTTATCAATTTGTGAATTAACCTAAACATATAGATAGGTATCTATAAGTCGTTTCGGATGTTTTTTACATGCCTTTTTCATTTCTATAACTTTTCTATTGAAAGCATTCTTATATTTATTACCATTAGGGCAACATTCGTAAGAAACGCATTCGTTCGACCGTTTTTTCGTCGACTTTGATTGGTTTTCACGAATAGCCATTTTATTTTAATGGGATAATGTACAGCTTCTATCCACCCTGAAGGTCCATTCTAAATACTTGTGAGAGAAATTTTGAAATCGGATGAGTAGTTTTGGAGATTACCTCCTACATCCAAACTTATATACTTACAAACTTTACCTCTTTACAATATTAGTGTAGATGTCTCATAGAGACGAAACTATTTTTTTAATATGGGAAAGTGGTAAAATTGTACGGCTGGCTTAAGTGTACGATAGGTCGTAAGCCCTATGGACACCCAACAGAATAACCTACTTAAGTAAGGAAGTCCCTTTTTTGGGTACTTTCCATTTTTCATATCTTTTTTTATATATAATATGTCTGAATCTATTTATTTAAGAAATTCTATTGCGATGTTGCCTTTTATAAAACAATATTCAAATCAAATTATATGAATCAATTAGAAAGTTAGGCCGAAATATCTGTCTATCAAATAGATGAGTTAAAGTCAGTTATCAGTCAGATTAGTATCCTGGTGGTGACAAAGTATTTTTTCTATACATAAAAAATCCGTATTTAATTTCTTAAAACTGGGAAGACTTCGGTGGCTGGGTCATGTGGAGAGAATGTCCGAGCATCAAGCATCAAAGTCCCTGCTGAACTCAAGGCCGATAGGGCGAAGGAGCTTAGGAAGGCCAAAATTAAGATGGAGCGACAACTTCCTCAAAGACATATCTGCCTTGGAGCTTCTGAACTGGAGAGAGCTGGCCCAACACCGAGACGAGTGGAGGAAGACTCTTGAGGAGGCCAAGACCCACCAGGGGTTGTAATGTCAAAAGTGATGATGATGAAGTGTTGGGGTTATTATGCCTAAGCGAATTATCATAAATAAAGAATTGGTATTGTAGAATTGGAAGGATTAGACACGCTGTATCGAAATCTCTCAAACTCTCGTGGAATTATGTTAACATCACGGGTCTATAAAAGTAAAAACAGAGTGTGTCAGAGTTGATAGCATGCTATTACCATAAAAAGCGAAGTGTTGAGAGCGCGTTTGTGATTCCAACGACCGTTAATCGTCAGAGTACCTACCGATGAGCGAGAAGATTTCTAGTGCGAACCTGAGCGATTTAAGTAACGTGATGATTAGTGAAAATTACGAAAATAGATAAAAAGTGCGAAGATTCCAGAAAAAATTAGCAAGAAATCACTGTAACCCGTCAAAAATGACGGAACATCGGTTTGCGTTTTTGCTAAGCTTTAGTATATATTTATAGTGTCTTTTTGGCGGCCCACGGAGAGGCGGCGGTAGCAACATGCATTGATCGACCGGTTCGGGTTTACTGACGTGGGGTTCAAGCCCCATCTCCGGCCGTTTAGTTTGTTTTTACTCCCTTTATATTAACTCGTGGCGTCTGCTTGCTTGACGAAAAAACTTTGGATCAATTTTTAACCCTTTTCCCGTCATCCAATCGAGCTGAAACTTTGCAAGCAGACTCGTGGCGACGATCAAGAAGATCTATCAAATTTTCGTTAAAAAGAATAATAATCATACTATAATTTTGTATTTTTCAAATTTTTAATGGTTTTTTCATACAACTCAGTAAGTTGTATGGAGATTCCGACGCATTTGGTAGACACGAAACCCGAAAATGAGAAAGGGAGTATTGTAAAAACATGGTTTTTATGGGTTAGTTTTTTTTGCCGTGAATTCGAACGAAATTATGGACAGACAGATAGAATGAGAAACTAATGAAATTAATATGTTTGATTTAAAATAATTAAATTTGTATCCAGTAACTTTGTAAAAAAAAAAGTTTGAATAGCACGCGCGCTAGGCGCTGAGATTATTTTAAAGAAAATGGATGTCGTGATGTAATATATGTAAAGCAAAGAGATACGACGGCTAGACGCGCCGGTGGGCGGAGGGAGATCTTCCTAAATCAAAAATGGCCCGCCACACATTACAGTTTTCACGGTCCGGTGACGTCAGCCGGGCAATAAACCACCGTCCCCCGGCCTGACAACCCGCCATTAGCCGCAGCGCTACCGTCCACGGCGATACCGGCAATTTGCATAATTCCGCGGCCGCCATGCCGGCCTAAATCATTTCACCGAAACACCACTCCGACATGACTTACCGCCTCTTCGCATTGTCAACTCTTTCGTATCTCTTCGGGTGCTTCAAATTTAATCTAACGCCGACATCTTTATTGCCATTGCAGCGGGATGCTTGAGAACTCTGTGTGGAGAAACAAACCCATGATGAGAATAAAATGAAAATATGTACATCTGTGTATTGAAACGAGGGCCGACACCACGAGATCGAAGAACCTCTTGAGAACCACCGAAATGAAAATCTCCGACCCATCGCGAGAGTGACCATCAGAGTCAGAGCTCTGGGATGTCGAAGATGTCGTGCGATGGGGAAGAAATAAAAGGCCACGTAGATAGAGTGGATTCATCAAAAGTGGTTAGAATAGCGAAGACTGAGATACCTGCAAGCAGTAGACCTCCAGGAAGACCACCAAAACGATGGAGGGACAGCTGGTCATCCATATCCCAGGAGCAGGAGCCGAAAAACAAAAGCCAGGATATAGTCCTAACACAAGCAGAAGAAGAAGTCCAACTTCTATCCTTCTTTTTGGAGCCGCATTCTCATACCTGAACTTGAATATTCTACAGTTGGGTACTTGTGCACCTACAGTTGACAATACAATTATAATATATTTAAATGAACGTCTGTTGGAGCGAATGAAAGAGATGGGAGAAATAGAGAGTGAATGGGGTTAAAAAGAAACGCGCCACACGGGCGCGCCCCTTGGAAGATAACCGGCACGAGAGCACAAACTTTAAGAGATACCTTTACAGCTGAGTGATACCTGTGTGCTACAGTTGGATACTTTTGCACCTGCAGTTGATAATAAACAATATTATAATACTAATAATAATAACAAATATTGGCTATAGTTACCAATGTCAAAGTTGCACCAATTTTGTTATTTTATATTATTTATTTATTTTAAGTTTAAAAATGATACATTTTTGACACTTCTCACCATAGATGCCCATACAAATTATATGTTTTTGCTGTTTTATTCATAGAACATTTTTTAGTAAGTTTGACAAATCAGCCTTTTCCCTTGAATTTTTACACGTATCTATGGATAAGTATTTAAATCATTGAATAATTGTCTATAGTTCGCGTATCGAATAGATAAAATAGCTGATCTGTCAAACTTACTAAGGAAATCATTACGACTTTTAAATTGGAACAACTGCTTTTAAACTTGCTTGCGACAAAATTTGACATCATTTATGTAATCAAGACCCTTTATTAAGCTAGAGAAAAAAAAATACAAAATTGGTGCAACTTTGACATTGGTAACTTATTCCCGAATATTAATAATTTAACTCCATTAAAGTGTCATCAATTATATTTATTATCTCCCTAGACATCGCATTCATATATCATAATTTTTTTAGCAATACCTACGTAAATATCAATTATCACAATCACGCCAAAGAAGTATAACTTCTACCGTGTGTACACGCTTCTCCAATTTTATTTCTATGAATAATCATAGTACCTAATATCAAACAAATTATGTTGGAAAATATTTAATAATACATTGTCATAAGAAATACACAAGTCTTAGAGATCTAGCTTCTCGAAAAGTTGTTAATATTTCGATCATTAAATTTGGAGACAAACAAACAAATGAAGCTTAATAAAATGATGTTAAAATATATCCCATAAAAACATAACATCTATTATAAATCCTTTTGCGAGAATATACGCGAGGTCTCGGTTTCCAATTTATTGTATTGGTTGTCATTTTACAGAATAACAACTTGCTTTTGTTTTGTAGCAATTTTAAATAAAGAAAAAAATTCTAAATTGTCTGTGATTTAAATAATTTTAGAATATTGCCAGAAAGTAGATACTTGCCCAAACATTTGAGATAAATTAATATTTTTGTGTGTGCTTATATTTATGTTTGACAAAAAAATATAATAATGCATTTTCAACGACATCAAGTCAATGTGCAAAATGTCAGCAACGATTAGATGACGGGAATTGTGTTAATTTTCACATTTTTATATACTTTATTTTTATGTATCATATTTTATAGATTGTTACTCTATACTGTGATTATCGTACTCATTTTATTTTATGTATCATATTTGATCGATTTTTTAGATCTGCCTGTTACTTTTTAATGATTTTATTTATTTTTTTACCAAATAACGTTCTTTCTTGTCTCTTCTTTGCATTCCAATTTATTCTTCATTTTCTTTTACTTTTATTTCAACTTGCCACTTCTTTTGTGAATCCATATGAAAGACTCTGGTTTAATAAGAATTGTGAAACTATCGTTCGCATTTATTTACATTTTTTCCTGCAACTCGCCACGATACTTTTATATTTTACTCGTGATTTTTCTGAATATACTTTCCTTCATAATAAATACTAGATATCGATCTAAGCTAAAAAAGCTACCTACTAAAGAACGGGTATTTCTATATATATAGCGAGGTAGGTAGTGGCCGAGAGGTTTGCTACAAATTATCCTATATTTATTAAATAATAATGATAATAATAATAATAATAATAATAATGTAATAAAACTTTAGTCCAGTATGTGTGGAGGTTTGTGCAGTCCCACACATTCCATATAGGTAAGTATACATGTATTAAATTATGATACAAGCGGTGTATAAAATACTAGTTAAGTTAAGATTTTTACTAACGTTTAATAATATTTTATCAATTTGTGTAATAACCTTAACACATAGATATATGTCGTCGTAGAATTTTTTATAGCACTTCTTAAGTCCTACAACTTCTCTACAGACAGTATTTAAATAGTTTTCTGGGATATTCTGCCGTGTATGACCTCTCTGGCCAACGTTTCGGATCCCATTGCAGGGTCCATCATCAGGGCTGATGTGATGGACCCTGCAATGGGATCCGAAACGTTGGCCAGAGAGGTCACATATACACGGCAGAATATCCCAGAAAACTATACACAGAAGATTCTGAACGGCCGTGAAAACCTAAGGACATTTTTAGTATTTAAATATCTCTTTCCGTTAAGGCAGCGTTCGTAAAAAACGCATCGCTCGACCATTTTCTCTTCGACTTTAGTTGTAAAGTAGGTCACAACGAAAAGCCCTTTTGTTTTAACGGGATAACATATAACCTATGTCAATCTTGAAAGTCCATTCTAAATATAGGTGAAAGAATTTTTGAAATCGGTCGAGTAGTTTCGGAAATTACCTCCTACATCCAAACTTACAAACTTTACCTCTTTAAAATATTAGTGTAGATAATTTTTTTTTCTGTATTGTACTTCAATATTGCACTTATTTTCGTAAGAGAATTGTTTCGAATCGAGTTTAGTTTTGAAATTCCATCTAATAGAGTCTGTGAAGCCCGCGGCGATTATTTGAGAGATTTATTACATTTACTAGACAAGTTGTAGATAAAAAGTGGATGTTCATGTAAATTTGATGGATATAATGCCCCATCTATCGGCTGCGAGCAACTTCTGTATTTATACGTAATGGGCCCCGGCTAGCGTTTAAAACATTTACATGTATTTATTTTGGTGTGCATCATGCGGTAGGGCCCCGATTAACCGTGTCCCGATCAACCGTGGGACCCGTGTCCCAATCAACCGTGGGACCCGAAGTGCCCGATAATTATTACGTAATAGATCTTAACAAATTCGACTTACACGTTAATTCTCGCCGTTAAAACTGAACACTTTGTCGCGGGAGTCAAAAAACAATAAGAACAACACATAATCAAAGTTCGAATAAGTAATAAATAACTAATAATAAACAAAAAATTTTCGAAGTATAAATATTTAATAAATAACTAATAATAAACAAATTTTTATTAATCAATTAGAAAAGACGTACAGAAAAATTAAATTACGAAAAAATATTTTAACTGCTACCGGGATTCGAACCAACGGACCTCCATTCTAGCCGGGGATGGCGCGTTATCCAATTTCGCCACGGCAGTTTGGCAAGTAAACGAAAATTTTTCGACCTCATATGTAATCTCTTTTTAATTAGTTAACTATATTAATTAATTTGATTTTTCTAATTGATTAATAAAAATTTGCTTAATAATTCACAGAACTTTGTGCTTTCTGAATAATAATGTGTTTTCTTTAATAAGTAATAATAATTCACCATAAAGACGAATATCAACTTTTACCAGAATTGTGACGTACACAGATAATACACAGGAACAAGAGAGTATATGTGGGGTATAAAAGCAAAGGCAGCAATATCCAAAGAAAATTGAATGCAGTCATTGAGGTTTACTGATTTATAATGTACTGAATTCGAGATTTTTTGGGAAACATCAATTTGTAGGAAACATGATTTTGGAAGGGATAGATACACAAAATTTAGAAATCAGTACATTTTCAATTAGTGATTTTCGGAGACTGCATTCAAAACATTATTTAGTTATTCGTAGAATTTCAAATATTCTTTACACTTTTGGTGAGAGACAGTCTTAAAGCAGTAAAAACTATATAAATAATTTTCAGGTCTTTTCTAGTATATACGTTAATAATTCGGACATTCACATAAAAAAGTATACTGCTCCATATTGTCGCATTACCAGTGATCTCTTAAACCAGCCATATGATAGGCCGTAAGCCCGATAAACACCCAAAGACTTCCTTTCCTACTTTCCCATGTACATACCTAGCTTCGTCTCTGTGAGACATCTATAATATATCTCGATTTATTAATTTAATTTGATTTTCTTCAAAATTATTTTTGTTTGTTGTTTCGTGCGCCTGTCTGCCTTTCGATATTTTCGTAAATTAGTTCATGTGCCTACTGTGATTCAATTCTTTTTTCTCTTCACTCAGACGCCTCCCATCTGCGACCTTCCACATTCGTTACGTCAATGCTGCGGATGGTTATTATCAAAACAATACACGAATATAAAAAATGTATCGAATAAAGCGGGTAGGTAGCCAGCTACCCGGAGTTTTTCGGTTGATGAACCCGACATCAATCTATTTCACCTCGAGGTTTATAATTCAAATTTTTAAGAGATGGATCCACAGAGGCTGTTGTGATTCAAGAGAGGTTCGAATTGAACCGTCTGAATCAAATCTTTTCGAAAATCTTATAACAATGTATTGAGATGGTAGAATCCGGAGGAAAGTCTTAACTTATAATAATGTATTAAGTAGATACGCTTAAGTAACAGGTGTACCCATAAGTAATCAATTATTTTTGATGTGGAATGTTTGCTTCAGTCAAGCTCTGTAAAGTAGACGTGTAAAGACGTGTTTTATACGCAGTATTATAATACGCGATCTTGTAACTTGTGACAATTAAATATATTTTTTTTATTACCCTGTTGTAAAATGTCGGACAATCAACTAGCTGAAGAACATTTACGTCATTGCACGCTGTTTCATTTTCGATCGGGTGTTAATGCCACGGTTGCAACAAAGAAAAATTGCGATGTGTATGGAGACGTATTGAAAGTAAATAAGTGCCGACGTTGGTTTAGAAAATTGTCCGATGGTAATTTTGACTTGTCTGATAGCGATCGAAGTGGGCGCCCGGTAGGGTTTGATAATGACGCTTAAAAACAATCAAATAAAAATAAAATTAAATGTAGTAAAATTCTTTTTTTGTTGCCACTTAAATAATTGATTACTTATGGGTACACCTAATATATAGATTAAGTAGAATAGCTTGTTGGTCTTGTGGTTAGGACTCTCGCCTCGTGATCCATAGTTCGCGGATTCGAATCTCATTTCAGACCAAGTTAGTCCTATTTTAATTTGAAAATAGTAAGAATATTGGTGAGACACGTATTCCGTGTTTCGCATCTCTTTTAAAAAATATATATATATATATATATATATATATATATATATATATATTATATTTATATATATATATATACATATATATATATATATATATATATATAATATATATATATAATATGAGAGATGGTAGAATTATCTTAAACTCTGGAAACATTGAGAAAACCATAACCTATACAAAGGTACCAACCGGCCACTGCGCAATCAGTTAAAGACAAAGAAATCGTACAGATAGACATTCGGCGCAAGTACCGACCGACAAGCGACAAGGTCTTCTAGAGCGAAATAGAACAAAACATTCTCGAAAGTGATCGAAGGGATAGAAACAGCGTCATCAGTGTGAATTATCATTAATTAATAAAAGGTGTATGAAATATTCTAGAAATGTTAAGTGATTGTGAATTTAAGAACAATTCATTTAATTCGTGTCCGGTGAATTTTTGCGTAATAAATAAAAGTCACGCCTCCTGATAATTATCACTATTTATTTGTCCAGTTTATTTATTTATTAGAAGACCATGTCGCACCCTGAGTCAAAACTGTGACAAGATTCAAGGGTCCCTTCTAGGACCTTTGCTATTCGTAACTAACTAACTAACCATCACGCCGTTTCCCCGCAGGGGTAGGCAGAGAGGATTGAACGCCACACTCTTCTATCCTGGCACACCACTTTTGCTTCGGCTACATTCATACATCATCTCATACAAGTTCTACGGTTGTTGCGGCTTTTAAACGGGGCCATCCTCAAACACTTGTTGTATCTGTAGGTCTTTCGCGGCCGCCCACTATTTCTGTTGCCTTCAACACTCGCCTCATATATTTTCTTAACCATCCTTTCCTTGTTCATACGTTCCACATGACCAAACCATCTCAGAACTCCTTTCTTTATTCTATCTACCACACTACAGCCAGCATTGCATTCACGTCTAGTTTGTTCATTCCTTACTCTATCGACCAAAGATTTTCCACACAAGCATAAAATAAGTTATGAATACCTTTTGCTATTCATAACTTTTGTAAATGATAGACTAATGCTTTTCCTCATCTCACTTTCTCTGTTTCGCTGATGACGTGAAAGTCTTTACAACTATTACTAAACAAGCAGATATATCTGCTCTTGATCTTGATCGCCTGGAGGGTTACTATACCTCCAACCGCTTGGAGCTTACTCCTTCTAAATAGTCTCGTTCAAGCCATGTATTCACTAGGGGACAAATCGCGAAACATTCCGCTCAGCATGTCGCATCAACATCTATGCTCATGTTTTGGGGACAATGACGCGGTCATTTGACGTGTACACACCGGGACTCGCATATCTTGTCGCGGAAATGTCACCCGATGAGGTTATGATGACAGCTGCAGTATCTCATTAGGCTAAAACGGGGTTTCGCGCAATTCGAAATGTTTTTTTGGGTCGCAATTTCAAATTATCGAGGTTTTACTGTAGTAAATTGAATATTATTAAAAACAAGGTCCTTTTTGCAAATAATTATTGTTTTCCACACGTCGCGGAAATGTCGCCCTATGAGGTTAAGATGACAACTGCGTATCTATTTATGTTAATGAGTTTATCGAAACGTAAGAGGAGAAAAAAGAGGAGAATGCGAAATTATTTACTGCAAAGAGAAAGAAGGACGGACATTCTATGCGATCTTCGATCGATACAGCTCGATGAGTTCAAGAACAATTTCGTTTCCCCACATTGTCATCTTGACAGATACAGCGCATGCGTATTCACTTGTAAACATACCACGTGGTACTGACACTCCGCGTAATGTTGCAGTGAGCTCGCTCGGGTACCGTGCGCATGGCAACGTTGCCACGGCACGTAAAAATGTCGCGCTATGTTGTGCGCGACGTCGCGGAACAGTGCACGACGTTGCAACGTCACGTAGACTCTATGCCGCGCGTGCTGTTGAGGGACAATTTTTCCCCTAATGAATACATGGTTTCAGTCGCAAACGCAACATTTTGTCTACATGATAAAGGGCCAACACCTTCAGCGCTTGTCATGTGTGCGAGATTATTTTATTACATAAAATATAACAGGTAGTTATCTACTGAACCTCCCGGCTCGGAGTCTGGCCGCGACGGTCGTGGGAACAGTTTATACGCGTGTAATGGCGCTGGGTGAGGTTATTGATTGATTTCCCGAAACGGTAGTCGGCTGGACGTCACTTCGACTCCTTTGACTCCTCGGCCAGCGAAACGGGGCCGGCCAATTGTCCGCCTCGGATCGATGGGAGACCAGCACTGGGACTGCGTCACTGCTTCAACTCCATCGAGGCAGAGCGATGCCCTCCATGTGACAACCCGGCAAAGTAGATCTGATCGGAATGGAACAATTCACAAATAGTTTACAACTAGCTGTAACCCGTCAAAAGTGACGATACTTTTTCGAAAAAAAAATTCGAAAAAGTTTTTTTTTGGAAAAAAGATTTGAAAAAAAAATATATTCGAAAAAAAAATGTAGATACTATAAAGAAGTTACGGACGTTACACGTAGTTACGGGGACAGACAGAGACGGACGGACAGACAGACAATGAAATTCGACTGAATATATTGATTTTTTTTTAATATCTGACTGAAAATATCCGATTCAACTTTCCCTTCAAAATATGAAATAGTGTGACTGACGGTCCTGCAATCTTTGATATGATTAATACTAGCTGCAGCCCGTTTTTTCTAAGCTTTAGTATATATTTATAGCATCTTTTTGGCGATCTACGGAGGGCCGGCCGCAGCAACATGCGTTAATCGGTCGGTTCGGGTTTGGTTCATCCCCATCTCCGGCCGTTCTTTAGCCGCGAATTTGAATGAAATTACGGGTGTTACACAAAGTTACGGGGACAGACAACGAAATTATTATGTGATTAATTAAAAATAACTTTGTTTTCACCACATTTGTATTGAAAAATATCAACATGTTTCAGAGCCCATGGCTCCTTCGTCAGGATACAATTGTATACTAACAAATTAAAAATCAAAAAAAGAAGTACCTATAGACAGTAAAAATATAAAAATCATATATGGAAAATGAATGATAATGAAGTACCTACTAAGACGAAAACAAATTTAAAAGATAACTATTTGTAAAAAGGATCTGGTTATTTATAATATTCAATTTATTATTAACACATTTTCTTATTTCCAAAATTTCTAATTTATTCTGACGATGCGGCCATGGGCTCTGAAACGTGTTGATATTTTTCAACACAAAAGTGGTGAAAACTAAGTTTATTTTTATTAGTTATATTAATAATATCACCACAAAATAATTTTGCTGCAGCTGTAAGAAACACAAAAGAGCTTACACTAATACATTGTAGCGTTTTAATACTTCTTCTTCTTCTTCATCTCTCTACTGCTGGATACGGCCTCTTCTATACCCTTCCATCGTTCTCTATTTTTTTTTCTCGTAGCCATTTATTCCTCACCACAGCGGGTATATCATCGGCCATCTCTTTTGAAGTCTTCCAACGCTTCTCATACATACCTACACCTAAGGTTTCCACTTCAGAACTCTAGGAGTCCATCTTGTGACATCCTGCCTTGCAACGTGCTCCTCCCATTGCCATTTTAACTTCGCTTCACGATCCGTGATATCCACTACTCCGGTTCTGCGCCTAATTTCATTATTTCTTATACTATCTCTTACGCTAATACCAAGCATGGATATCTCCATAGATCGTTATATACATTTGCGATGTTCTTGCGATAATATTACTTATGCGAAATTAACTCACTATTCTGCAGAATTCAGAGACTTGTAACTATGTTTTTGTAATTATTAAAATATTATAGCCTACATAAAATGTTGCTTTTGTTAGTACATAATCACTAAAAAACTAACCCATAAAAACCGAGTTTTTATTATACTTTCTTTCTCATTGAATCAGGTTTCGTGCCTACTACACGCGTCTGGGTCGTTACTCATTGATATTGATTCCAATTTGAAAAAAACATTAAAATTTCGAAAAATTCGCCACGAGTCTGCCTGCAAAGTTTCAGCTCGATTGGATCACAGGAAATGGGTTAAAAATCGATCCAAAGTTTTTTCGGCTGACAACAAACCGCAGACGCTACGAGTTACGATATATATCTCTTATTTCGGGCTTAGGAATGTCATGATTCTTGTTCCCACTGCACGCCCCTGGTATTGACCCCCCGGTAGACAAAAAAGTAATTTTTACTCCCTTTATATTAACTCGTGGCGTCTGCTTGCTTGCCGTCAACAAAAACTTTGGATCGATTTTTGACCCTTTTCCCGTGATCCAATCGAGCTGAAACTTGGCAAGTAGACTCGTGGCGACGATCAAGAATATCTATCAAATTTTCGTTAAAAAATTAGTAATTATATTACGAATTTTTAGAAATTTTATTTTTTTTTTCAAATTGGAATCATTAGAAAAGTTTGATTACTATCATAGCGGCCCGATAACGTCGCGGAATATTTTCTAAATTTGAATTACTCCGTCGGTATGCGTAATAGTTACTTCACTACGAATGTCGAAAATCTAAATTGACTGACAAATGTTTTTAGAATTTAATCTTCAAAGCATGAAGTGTCTTATCAAAGCTCAAAACATCTGACATTTTAGAAATGTATTAAATTACTGTAAGTTTAGTGTTATGTTATATGTTTTATTTCGTCTTTAATTGTTGTCATATTTTACAAAGAAAGGGAGTATAATAAAAACTTGGTTTTTATGGGTTACTTTTTTAGTGGTTATATACTAACATAAACATTTTTTTTAAATGTCTGACCACAAATTTAATTTTAATTTGTGGTCAGACATTTAATTTTTTAAAATATTAATAATATTATAGGACACAATATGTTTTGTGATAGTGTTCGTTTTTGGTTATTTTAAAATAATTCTTTTCAGGGGTGTGATGCCCGTGCCTGAGACATGCAACGCGGCTGCGCAGAATAAGACTTCAAAATGATTGCGTCTTCCTCTGTCTGCCAACGAGGGACTCTATCTGAAGGTCCATAGCTGCGCGGAGCTAGTTGTCTCGTTACAGCGACGTTGATTAAGACGACACTCCCTCGGATATAACGAAGGCTGTGTACATTTCTGACTTATTTATTTTGCTAATTAATTTATGTCGGCCGGTCCCGCCCGACTGCACGCCACCTCGCCCGGTGGCCCGCAAGGTAGCTTACCACGTGGTCACCAGTTTAATCTTAAGATCATCGTGTACGCACAGTTTTTCTATATTATCAATATATATAATTTCTATATATATATATTACTATATATATATAATATATAGATTATCTATAATAGTACCAGTTTCATCTTAAGATCATCGGGTACGCACAAGTTTTTTCTATATTATCAATTTTATATAATATATACATATATATATAATATATATACACGTTGGAACTCCATTATAGTCACTTATATCGAATAGAAAATTCATTCTCCGTTTAATACAAGTCAAATAAAAAAATAAAAACCTTCGAATTCCAATTGGAAAACATTCCAATTGGAATTTTTTCAGGGTTTTTATCATTTTATTTAACTTGTATTAAAGAGAATGAATTTTTTGTAATTGATATGAGTTATACTGTAAGGATAGTCCAACGTTTTACAAAAAATAAGTATTAAATATTGAAAAAAAAATGCAAACTTTGATGTCGCATATCTCCTTAACTATTGATATTAGGTCGTAATAGCTTGAACATTTTCGACTCATAATCAAGACAGGAATATAGTCCTGCGAGGTTATTAATGTTTTACAAATAACACTGTATAAAAAGAAACCCGTGTTTCCCTATCCGCCAAGTTTTCTCCACAACCAGCCACAACCACCCATCGGTGGTTATGGTGGTGGATAACCCTTGGTGTCACATCGAAAATATGCGAGTTTGGTGGGGGTGGCTGTGCGTGGGTGGGAGTGGGTGACGAAAATGTGCTTTCTAGCACAATGTTTTGTTATGGGAAGGCCGCAAATGCCTCAGATTGTTTCAAAATAGGCGCGCCGACTGTGTCAGTGAGTCTAGAAGATTCCGGAAAAACATGCTCTAGAAAGTTCTGGAAAGAGAAGGTTCTATAAAATTCCCGAAAATTCTATAAGGTTCTAAACTTAGTGGCGGAATGTGTCGGTGTGTCTAGAAGGTTCCTGTACATTCGATATATTTCTTGAAAGTTCTGGAAGGAGAATGTTCTAGAAAGTTCGCGAAAGTTCTATGACGATCCAAACAGTACTATGTACTAATGTACTAAAAATCTACGTGTGCGAAGCCGCGCGGGCACAGCTAGTACATCATAGATGTCTCACGGAGACCTGAATCTATTTATGTGGGAAAGTAGGTATGGAAGTCTTTGAGCGTTTACAGGAATTGCGACCTGACGTTGGCTGGCTTAAGTGATCGCTAAATTTTCTCTCTAAATTTGTCATTTGTATGACGATTTTTCAACCACAGAGAACTAACTAACTAACTAAACATCACGCCATTTCTCCGCAGGGCTAGGCAGAGAGGATTGAACGCCACATCTTCTATTCTGGCACACCACCTATTCTTCGGCCATATTCATACAAATTCTACGGATGTTGCGGCTTTAAAAGGGCCATCCTCAAATACTTGAAGTATCCGATCGTGCCAGGTCTTTTGCGGACGCCCTCCATTCCTGTTGCCTTCAACGCTCACCTCATATATTTTCTTAACCATCCTTTCCTCGTTCATACGTTCCACATGACCAAACCATTTCAGCACTCCTTTCTTTATTCAATCAACCACAGAGGTCGACATTACAAAAAGTACAACTCACACATGGAACAAGGTGTGCAAAATTAACTTCTAAAAATGTTATAGGTCTGGTTGTCTATCATGGGTGGAATTGGTGAACGTCACAGTGTGTAAAGTGATCATGACAGATCAGCCAGCCGCATGACAGATCGAAAGCCTATAAAAACCCAAAAATGGATTTCCATACCTATTTCCCCATTAAAAAATAGCTAGACATCTATGATATATCTTGATTAATCATTTTCACCTGGGGATAAAATCCAGTGTTGTGTTCTTGGAAATTTTCAACATGCTCAAAATATTCTTATAAGAGTAATATTCGTCCATTTCGCAGACCGCGAGAAAGTAGATCTATGCATATCAAGCAAGGCTAAATATACAGACGGGATTATTCTAGGTATTTATTTATTTATTTTATTTTGGAGAAAATCAACAGCAAATCAACATCTTAACAGATATAAAATAATGGTTTTAAAATTGTGCCAATTAAAAATTTTCCACTAAATATAGTAATTTAATTTAACAGCGAGTGGAGAGGGTGGAGGGGAATGTGGGTCGGGAGTAGAAGGGAAGATATATTGTACGAATTAGTTTGGGTGCGGTTGTGTAGATATTGTTTGTTTTATGTTTCTTATCGTTGAGTTGAAAATATCAATGTGGTGACAGTTTGTGTTAAATGAATTTGTGGATCTGTACAAGGAGTTTTGTTTTGAGTTGGTCTTACAAGAGGGAAGTATGGAGATATTCAGTTGCAGCCGACGAGTCTTCCGCCCGGAGGGCCTAGAAGAAACAACCGACATAACCGATTGATGATACTAATAAATTATAAAAAAAAAAATAACTGTCAAGTTAAGTATCGAGATTTCTATAACTGTCGAAATATATCACAAATTCGTCACTGAACACGTTCAGTTTTTATTTTAAATTTATTAGTGTCTCTAATATTTTATTAGCGGCGAGAAAGGAAACGTTTGAAATTTTCGTTTGCCGCTCACGGGCGAACAGCAAAACAAGTTTAACATTCGCCAAACCAAAAATTTATATATTTTAAAATTATTACTATATATTGAGCTGGCATTCTTTGTAATCCTCGGAAATATCCCAAACGATACGACACCCAAAGGTAACCCATAAAAACCAAGTTTTTACAACACTCCCTTTCTCATTTTCGGGTTTCGTGTCTACCATATGCGTCGGAATCTCCATACAACTTACTGAATTGAATGAAAAAAAAAATTTGAAAAATACAAAATTATACTTTATTTTTTTTAACGAAAATTTGATAGATCTTCTTGATCGTCGCCACGAGTCCACTTGCAAAGTTTCAGCTCGATTGGATCAAAGGAAAAGGGTTAAAAATCGATCCAAAGTTTTTTCGTCAGACAAGTAGACAAGCAGACGCCACGAGTTAAAAGAAATGAAGTAAAAATAGCCGCCCGCAGGGCCTAGCAGTGAATTGTACCCACCGCTTACTCAGGACCGTTCTAAGAGCAAAAGTTTCCACATCGGTCCTACTCAATCGTCTCCAGGTCGACATTTTTTTCAACTAACAAGCAGGACTTATAGTAGCAGGTCGTATAAACCGTTGCGAAGAAGCACGGCCCTGTACTCTCCTTGAGAAATGTTTTTACTGAAAAGAAAATACATAATTATAATACATACGCAGGGCCTAACGGAAAGCAATAGGCGAAAGTATGGAGTGTAGACAATGGCCCTTACAAAGAAAAGTGTAGACAAGCTCAAATGCACGCAACAATCCGTGGAGAGATCAATGACTAGAATAAGCCTAAGAGATAAAATTAGAAATTATGAAATTAGGCGCAGAACTAGAGTAGCAGATATCACGGATCGTGTAGCGAAGCTAAAATGGTAATGGGATAGGCATGTTGCAAGGCAGGATGCTACGAGATGGACTCCCAGAGTTCTGAAGTGGAGACCTTGGGAGAATAAAAGAGGCGTCGGAAGACCTCAAAAGAGATGGGCCGACTGTGGGGGGAAAGAAATGGCTACATTTAGCAAATAACAAGGTAGGATGGAAGGGTATGGAAGAGGCCTATATCCACCAGCAGTGGAGAGATGAAGGCTGAAGAAGAAGATAGCATGTTGCCCAAATAAAACTGCAAAGAGGAAATGATCTGTGAATATTTATCGAAAAGGTGATGCACACTGCAGGAAGAAAGTACTGTAGAGAAGACCTCGTATACGTTTTTCCATTTAAGAAAGACAATCGAATTAGTATGTGTAAGCCATGCGTACTGACAGGCTGTTTCTTTGTATTGGTTTGTATACCCGTAAACACCAACACAACGAAACAATGCGCGTCGTAAGCACGGCTTATACATACTAATTCGATTGTTTTTCTTAAATGGAAAGAGGTATACTGGTATAAGAACTATTTACCGTTTCTGTCGCCGACAAAACGACATCAGAAGAGTTGCTTCTATATTGTGGCTTTGAGAGGCAAATGAAAACCCTAAAACAAATTGAATTTTTTTAATTTATTACCAAAAAGTCACTGGAGTTAAATCGAAGTACCGTTCTTAATTTTATACTCACTAAACATTTCCAGAATATTAGTAAAGATTTCCAGAATATTTCAAACACTTATTATTGCACTTTTTATTAATTCGCGCTAATGAACGCTATTTTTTATTGCTTTAAACACTTTCCAGCAAATTCCGCTCTTCCTAAGTAGGAACTACAATTATTTATTTTCGCTGGACGCACTGCACTGCGCCCCGTTGCTAATACCGCATTGGCTAACGATCAAAAATGTCTGACTCCCGTTGCATGACGCCCTTGTATTTATAAATAATTCCTTCGAGATTTTTCAAGAGACTTGTGGAGCGATCTAGATGATTCCAAAGTGTTGTAGCGAATGTAATGAAATGTTCGAGAGAATTCGATTGTATTGTTATTAGTATAACATCTCGTGAGAATATGAATGAGAAAGGCAAAAGATAAAGATGATTGGTGATCTTGGAAAAAACCTACACACGTCCAGCAGTGGAAAGACACAGACTTATGACGATCATGAAAACCTGGTCCATAGTCCAAAAATGTTTAGAAATGAATTCTTACAGGAAGGGACCACTGTTCGTACCGCTAAATAAGCTGTGGAATATTTAAGGAATGTGTATGAAGAGGATTTGATTGACCAGTTTGTTCGCAGAATTCTATCGCCTCGGGATGCTTTATTGAGGATATTCAGAAAGGTAAAAGGTGTACGTTAACAAGTCAACAACCTTTTAGCAAGGGAAGATTAATATCCTGGATGCAATCCGAGCGAATGCGAATGGTCAAATGCTACGTGTTTTCGATAATATTTTATGGAATGGAAGCATTGACGCTTACCGAAGAATTGATAAGGCTACTGGATCTACAGAAGAATACTCAAAATAAGCTAAAGAAAAAAAGTAATTAAAACAATAAAAATCCGAAAATTTCAATATAGATCAGAGAAGAACAAGATCTCGCAAATGCTCTGAATTAGATTTTTTTAAATATATATTTTTTATTATTTCAGTTTAATGAAAAATTTAACTAATAAGTGCAACCATTACTATATCGCACATGTCATTGGTATTAATCATTAATCAAAATATATAATTCTCTATGTAACGTTATCCGTTGCTAATGCTACCAGAAGGCTCAAATAATACTGAGGTATAATATAAAAATTAGGTGTAAGAAGCAAAAAAAAAAAAATCTATTTAATAATGTCCATCACTGACGTTAGCAAGACGCTACGCTATTCAAGATAGCGCTGTACCCACAGCCTTAACTGGCAGCCGAAATGTATATAGTAAAAGTACGACATTTTTGATGGGTTATAGCTAGTTTTTTACTAATTGCGAAGTCTTGGGTAAACTTTATTTTATGGTCTGATTTTCCCTGAAGGGAGTGAATTACTCTAATAACTGTCTCTAAGGCGCAATTCTGTATTAATTTTAATTAATATGGCTCTTAAGTTATATGAATATATGTTATGTTTTTATTTCTTTCGCTTTGGAAGCAGAGAAGAGGTTTTGTGTGGACGCCTCCCCGTTCCGCTCGCATTCCGATGAGTATCGGCGGGATGGTGAGTGCGGCCACTTTAGTATTAAAAAAATGTCGAAAATGGGTGGCGAAAGTGTAGGGCCGATATGTCAGCTATTACTCATAACACGGCCCTGGGTGTGTGATGGGTCCCTCTTATGGTCTGTTTGAAAAACAACTATTTGCCTATTTTCTTTGTTATCATTAAAATATGCTTGTAGAATTTTAGTTCATTGTCAATAGTTACTCCAAAATATTTAATTTCATGCACCTCCTCTGTCCCTGTTACGCCCCTGATCGTCCATTTCTTTCTTACGTACAACCCAACGGCTATTATTTATGGATAACGGCGAATATCGAGAGCGGTTTCGTCGCAGAAAAACACCAATGTTGTGATCTGACATGTCGGTACCAAGAGTAAACCTGCTATGGTAATATATAATAATGACGGATGGATCAAAAGTTGCCCGAACCAGATTTGTGTGCGCTTATTCATTTTTGTTTTCTGTTCGGCTCGCCCAATTTCTAGAGCCCCGGGCAGTCGCTTACAAATTCAATACAACTCTTGCCGCTACTGTATACGAAATTTCCCGCATGTTTTTAAATTTCGTTTTTGTTTTTATTTTTTTTTTTATTTGGACCATTTTACTTAAGTTGTACAATGAGATTAATTAACAATAAAGATTATTAAATAAACCTCTCTAAAAAGTGTTTAGACAGGGACTTCGCAAAATAAATCAATTTATAACAAATATATTATGCATAGTAAAATTTTTATCTTATTGGAATTATAAGATATAAGAAAATTAAAATATATATATGTATTAATAAGTTACATAACTTTGAATGTTCCTAGTTGCCGACTTAGGACATTTAATACATTTTCTCTTTCAACTTACAATAACAATATGGCCCACTTTAACTCTATATCTAGAATGTTGAGGTCATATAACAAAATAGAAAATAACCATAACGTCCTCATGACATGTTTCATGACAGTTTCCACGAATATAGGAGAACTATTACCAAACTTGCGAAATTAGTTGTATAATCTCACTCAATAAAATCACTCTTTTCTGTTCTTTCTTGTATAATGTTTTAGCCTTTACTTTTATATATATATTTGCTGTGTTCACATTTAAGTGATGAAAAGCACTTAAGCTAATTGTATTATAATTGTATTATCTACATCATGTTATGTGTTTTTCATTGATTGTGTACCATTAAATTTTTTTTATTGGAAATTAGGAGTAATTTGTATAAAATGTTTTTAATTCATTTTTGAATGATTTTTTATTTTCAATGTTTTTTTAATATTGCTGGTAGGTGATAAAAATGTTTTTTTCCTACAAAAGAAAAAACTTTCTGCGCTGCACAATTATTAGATTTAGGGGTGTTAAAATTTAACAAAGATTCTAGACCTCCGCGTACCTAATTCTTTTCTTTTAGTCACGGAATGGCAAGCAAAAGGAATTGCGCATTCTCCGAATGCCTTGTAATATGTTACAACACTATCGAAGGATCAAAAATGGTCTATAACAATATAGAGTTATCTACAACCTTCAGGAAACGTCTAGAAACGCCTGGAACAACTGAGAAGCGACAAGGACCTTCCACTAAACCCTAGAATAATCTATAAAGTACGAAAATATCATCATTTGGATATAAATTCGAAACCACGCCACGGCGGGAGTTCAGTTTTACCGTTATTTGAGATTTGTATCTGATTGCGTCTATGATTGGCAACTGATTTTTTGCAATTCGACGGGCAACCATCGATGCTATGTAACAATTATATCTTATATTTCATTTCATATCAATATTTCAAAACAATCAGATATAAATCCCAAATAACTGTACCGAAAATAACCGGTTAAAACAACGTTTTAACCACCACTAGTGCGAAGTACGCGCGAGCCGCAAGACGACGCCCAAGGTGGCCAGTCGTGAATCGGGAATCGACACATATCGACCGAAGTAGCTCACTAGCGAAATAAATAAATGTGATAAATACTACGTGCGAGAATTGGATGGAATGTTCCAGTGAATGTTAAAAACATATTACCCGTGTTGATTAACGAGTGATATATTGTGAAATAGTGTTATTTAATGAATAGCGTTAAGTTTAATTCTTTGTAAGTGACTTTTTAAATGGAATATTTAATTAAGCATTAATTGCCCTCCATTCCTCCCTAGCCACGACACAATATAATACATTCGTATATTTTTGAATAATTAAAAATATTCGAAATTGCTGCGTTATTTTTTAGAGATTCTATATTCTCTGCTGCATTTTTCTAAGCTTGCATTTTTTCTAAAGCTCGTTCAGGAGTTGTTGACGTGCGTCATCTCATCACGCCCGCAAGGTCTTCGCCGAAAGCCCTCAGCGGGGAGCCTCGTATATCTCTGCCCTTCTAAATCAGACCACAACACATTTTTTTTCAAAGCACTACTATCCATTGTATTCCGTTTGTTTCAAAAAATTACGACAATGCACAATATATTATCGCAAGATCAACAAACAATTAAAACACTTATTAATTACATTAAATCACTAGAGCACCGTTTTTAAATTCCAACTAATTGTCACTAGAACATTTCACGTACTAATTCACATCAATTTGCACCAAAGTGATCGTATTTATTTCCGGTATTACGATTTTACACCCGGAAATGATAACTCTATAGTGAAATATTAAACAAAATTATTTTTAATGTTTTTTTTTAGTCCGGGCGCCACACTGCGCGTATCATCCGCCGCGTCTTTTCCGTCGCGTCAAGTCGGCAAAGCACATTGATCGACCGCTTATCAAACCACGTGGTGTGTTTGATAAACGCATATTTTATTTATTTTTTTATTGATATTAACGGACATAGTCCAATAAAATATAATACATAAAATGAACAATATATAATATACCAGAATAAAAATTGTAGCAATTTAAATACAAAAGCAAGGACAAATGAAAATTACTAACAAGATAGAGACAAGGTCTGGACTATCTAATCAGAGATTGTTTAAATCTGGACAGACTTACACCAAAGAAGTCCAGATCCTGTCTTGAATTTATAAGACGGCATAACCGTGACATGGGAGCATGAAATCCATAGTTGGTTCTATGATGCCTAAGGAACAACAACAGTTCATTATTTCTGGGTCTACGGGAAGGGATATTGCATTTTATTTGGCCCAGTAACGAAGGCACATCAGTGTGGCCGTTTAATATTGTATGGAAAAAAAATATAGCGGCGTTCCGCGACCGAAGAGGCGCGGCGGAAAATCCGCGGAGACTATCTAGAAAAATATAATTTAAAAAATGCGTTTCCTTCCCTGACATGGTGCTCGGCATACAGTACCCGTATTCATCTCAGCTAAATCTGTGAGCCTCATAGAGTGTCTGTCTCTCCATGAATACGCCATCAAGTCCTCAAATCCATGCAACATCGTTTCTTAAGAAAAGTTGCATGCATGATGGTCATGGATAGAGGAGACTACTCGTACAGTGAAATTGAGTCAATGCTAAAAATTTATAACCTCCAAAAACGTAGAGAAAACACTGACTTAATCACCATATTCGAAATATTAAACGGCCACACTGAAATGCCTTCGTTACTGGGCCAAATAAAATTTAATAACCCTTCCCGTAGATTCAGAAATAATGAACTGTTGTTCCTTAGCCATCATAGAACTAATCATGGATTCCATGCTCCCATGTCACGGTTATGTCGTCTTATAAACTCAAGACAGCATCTGGACTTCTTCGGTGTAAGCACTAGTAGTAAGTATACTAAGAACAGTAATACGTCTACATACAAACTGGCCGCTACCCATTAGAATGTGTACGTGCGTGCTCGGCGCCGTGTACGCACGCATTGTGACGCACACATTGACATAGAATATGGGGGCACAAGGCGGCGGCAGGAAGGGCCGTGCCTTCGGTGCCATTCGCGCTCGCAGCCACCGCTTTAGAAAAAATATGCGCTTCCTGAAAAAAATGCCTTTTTTATGTTTGTGGTGCTTTACTAAAAAGGTGTGTTGATTATCACAAAGACTGTGAGTTTTTAAAAGTCTACGTTGATGTTAATCCGCGTTCTTGCAATTTAAGTGCAGAAACTAGGTAAACTAATTACAGAAATTTTCGGGTTTCGTGTCTACCTTATGCGTCGGAATCTCAGACGCTACGAGTTAAAAGAAACGAAGTAAAAATAAAGTGACAACCCTAGCGTCAACGCAAGAGTAGGCTAATAACTCGCCGACAGGCCGAAGATAGACTACTGTTCTCGGTATACTGTGGTGTAAGTCTGTCCAGATTCAAACAATCTCTGATTAGACACTTTTCATTTGTCCATGCGTTTGTTTTAAATTGCTATAACTTTTATTCTGATGTATTTTACGTTGTTGATGTTATGTATTATATTCTATTAGAATGTGTCCGTTAACAGGTATAACTTTTGAAAATCACCTTTCAGTTATCCCTCGCAACCTGCTGAAAGAAGCAAGTCGCGAACTTCCCATTAAAGTTGCACATTGTAACCGGCGAATAGTTGCCAATCGGTGAATTAGTCCGCCATCTGTTGCCAGGGGCGGCGTCCCGCGGAGAGCTTCGGCCCCTCCGAGAGCCAACCCTTATTAATAAATACATTAAAACCCAATACCGAACTAAAATACCGGGGGCCGCTCGCCAGATCGGCGGAAACACTGGAATTAGATTCTCGCATCAAACTTTATTGTGGAAACACAATTATCGTAACAACTGTGCAGCAAATTCGGTGGAAATGTTGTACAATATAGGCCAATTACCATTTGTACTGTGATTTTTAGACAATCGGGAAATGTATCGTCACCAGTTTGGGGAGGACAAGGAAAAAGTGCGAGGCCCGAACGCAGAGACAATACTTGGTGATTTAAAGGTTAAGGTACACTTTAAAAGCAAAATTTGCGGTACAAAATAACACTTTTAGAGCACGCCTTAACCAAGATATATTACAGATGTCTCACAGAAAGAAGCTACACTTTTATGTGGAAAAGTAAGTAAAGAAATCGCATGGCTGGCTTAAGTGATCAGTTTACACAATGCAACGTTCACCATTCCCCGTTAAGGCACACTTTAAAAGCAAAATTTACAGTACAATATAACAC
>JADDOH010017728.1:38413-51495 GCA_016648135.1 Agrypnia vestita
GGCACCGTCGCCATACACATCATTAATCCTTCGAGCCGTTTCTGCAGCACTGGTGCCACGGTGGAACTCGTACTCGTAAATAACGCGATATTTCAAGTTTTTCATTTTGTAAACTGAGTGACGCAAAGAAAAAAACAATTGAGGAAAAAACAAATGAATTATAATTTTCAAAAACACAAATACATGAGTAAATAGCTGTATAAATTTGGATTTGGAATTCCTAACCAAAGAGAAGATATTTGAGATCAAATTTGCCAGTACGGCAAAACGCCAATTTCATATGTAAGGACCTAATATTATGGGACTCGCTTCCATAAATAAATGAAAAATATAAATAACACACACATATATATATATATATTTATATATATAATGAAACACAGCCACTTCCACCCACTGGAGGTTATGGTGTCACATCAAAAATATGCGAGTTTGGTGGGGGTGGCTGTGCGTGGGTGGTAGTGGGTGACGAAAATGTGCATTCTAGCACATTTTTTTGTTATGGGAAGGCCGCATATGCTTCAGATTGTTTCAAAATAGGCGCGCCGACTGTGTCGGTGAGTCTAGAAGGTTCCGGAAAAACCCGCTCTAGAAAGTTTTGGAAGGAGAAGGTTCTAGAAAATTTCCGAAAGTTCTATGAGGTTCTAAACTGAGTGGCGGAATGTGTTGGTGTGTCTTGAAGGTTCCTGTACATTCGATAAATTTCTTGAAAATTCTGGAAGGAGAATGTTCTGGAAGGTTCGCTAAATTTCTATGACGATCCAAACAGTGTACTAAAAATCTACGCGTGAGAAGCCGCGCGGGCACAGCTAGTATAATATGCTATATTTATTTATTTACCCTCGATACGAAATCTCTATATTTTTGGTAGTTGATGCGTCAAAGCCTTTAATTTATAAGATGATGTGTGTATTGGGCGGTGGGGGTGGCGGCCGTGTCGCAGGGGCGGGTTACTGGAGCCTGAAATTAGTTTGCGGTGCTGGGAGCTGAGTACAGCCGCAGCCCGCCCCCTGTCCGCCAGTGGCGGCACAAAACTACCCCTCAATTTGAAATATATTCTTCAAATAGTACGTAACCGAATTTTAAAGAGTATGCGAGTACATCAATATTGAATGGAAAATTAGTTGAAGCAAATATCTTAATCAGAATTACCAACGTTGGTTTCTTTGATCGTATAAAAGTAATTAATTCGTAAAATAAATATAGAAATAAATTAATTATTGGATGGGGGAGGGGTGAAGAGAGGGGATAGATGAATACATTGCAATTTATTTTTTACACGTCGTTAGTGAACCACAGAGATTAAATAATCTAATAATAATAAAAGATCTGGATAGATAAATGTTATAACAATATGTTGGAAAATTAAAATTAAAAACTGAATAAAAATAAAAATAAGAGGGATGTTATACTACTATTATCGCACAAGTGTTGATGGCTTGGGTTCCAAGATCAACAAAATCTAACATGAGACACGCAACGGTACCTAATTTTTTATTTTATTCTTGAAACTGTCTGCTGTCCTTACTATTTGCCGATGGACTCCTATAAACATTAAACATACGACACAAAAGTATATGTATATGCAGATGTATTGATTAGATATCTTTATGCAATATATCTACAGCACTTCTTTTTATTCTTATCTATTCCCCTTTTAACTAAGTAGATCTGCCCTTTCCTATCCATTCCTGATTCCCCTTTTACCTTTAATTCTTTGACTTTCATAGTTTGTTCGTAACTTAAAATTTTCACTTTTTTGTTTTTTTGTAGGTATACCTAACTGAAGTTATTGTTGCTATATGTTAATACATAACATATTAATTCTGTGGAAACTTATAAGATGGTCTCTATATTATTTAATAATCATATGTATCATTTTTATATGTAGGTACTGTTAGTTTCCCATGAATAAATAAAATAAAAATAAAAAAACAATACAAATCTCTATGCATTAATGATCGTCACTAAGGTCACCAAGACAAAGTTCATTTTTTCGTGAAAACTTGCTAATCTACCAAAAATATTGTCATTGAAGGATTATAAAATAATAACAGTTTCAAGAAACAAAAATTTCCAATATATTTTATAAAAAAATCTTCACAGAGTTAGGTATGTGTTTTGATTTAAATACTTTATATTTTAAATAGATTACGAAAATTCAAAAGGACAGAAATATTACAATATATTAAATCTACAACACATATTTAAATAGTAATGTGAGACGAATATAACGTTTTTAATCGCCTAAAATCATTGTTTACATGTTAAAACTAAGATTAAGAAATTTCTCCCTTTATATACAATTGAAAATGCTTGTTCTCTAATGCCGACCCCAAATGTAATTTAAAATTAAGGATAATTATTTCCATTTGCCTTATACCAACAATAATTGAAAATAACTTTACCTCTGTCATTTCTTTATTGTTTGTTTATTCATTTCTTTATGAACTTGTAATCATATTGAATAACAAATAAACTATGGTTTCACTTTTTTCATCGTCGCACCTAGGAGATAGTGATACTGTTTTGTGTGGACGCCTCCCCGCGCCGCTTGCATTCATACATGTTTAATGAAGTAGCGTGGGAAGGATTACCACATTAGCATAAAAAAATGACGAATTAGGTGGCGAAAGTTTAGGGCCTAAATGGGAGCTATTTCTCACATAACGGCGCTGGGTATGCGGTGTGTCCCTCTTCATTATTATCTCTGTATACAAAATTTGATAAAATTTTATAACTCGCGATCCAACGAGCTACCCTTGGCTTCTTCGGGGGATGTTTCAGCCCCATGTATATATTTTGCGACAGAGTATTATGGGGCAAGTAATCCCGCATTAGACACGCGGGTGGGAGGTGATGTGCGTTCGGCGATTTTTAAAAACATCCCTCCCCAGAGAAATAACCACGACTACTTCTGGGTGTGTAATTTATATTGTGGGCCATGTCATCAATTACACGAGTCATAGTTTGATACACGATACACGAGGATGGAGAAAATATCCAGTCAGGTGGATCAGGATCATAGTCGACCCTGACACAGCGAGGCTTGAGACATGCAGAGTAACAATAAAGCGGAAGACTTTGTCCTAGAAATACGCTGCATCTTGACTAATCATCTGAAATCAGGAGTTCTTTATAAGTTTTTGGTTTTTTTTAAAATTCATTGAAATAAGAATAAAAAAGAAGATTGAAGACATGCTTTAATTTTTTTAACATTACCCATGCAGCATCCAAATATTAAACACGTCGTTTTATAGTTTAAAAAATTATATTATACCTTTTATCGCTTTCTGCAAACTATTATTGGATTAAAATCTTAATGTATTTTTACCTACATCTAGTGGGCATCCTATTATACAAAATACTGTTAGATGACATGCATCGTCTTTTCTATCTTATTTTTGCTACATTTGAATATTTCATGTTTTCAATTAATGTATATTATAGTTGTCTCACAGAGACGAAATTGTATATATATTTTTTATTATTTAGGGAGAGTAGATATAGAAGTCTTTATGGGTGTACATAGGACTTACGACCTATCGTACGGTTGGCTTAAGTGATCACTTTACACATATGTAACGTTCGCCAAATATACAGTTTCGTCTCTGTGAGACATCTATAATATACATTAATTGATTATTGATTTCCCTGTGACAACTATCTAGTTCTGTTCTGAAAAATTTGGACATACTCAAAATATTCTGAATTTCATCTTTTGTTACAAGAACTCGATGTGATGATATTTAATATTTTTTTATGCAACTCAATCTTCAATAAGATTATTTGGTGATCTTTTTCATAATTTAGATTCAACCTTTTAACTCTTTATACAAACTAGTAGTGGATTAATGTTTTTTCACATCTTTTTACCTACATTTTTGCCACGTTACAATTTTATTTCACTATGCAAAATTATTATTCGAAGATCTTTTTCATATTTTACCAGACTTCAGTTTATTGTTTATCTAATTTCAAACTTCAAAATTACTAAAAAAAATATTTTTTGATCATCTCTTTTTGCTTTATTTATTTTAAAATTTTAGCACTATAAAAAATGTTTTATCCTATTTTCAGAATATTATCAAACGACGCATGCCGTCTAGCATTGACTGGCTTTACTTTTCGTTTTTTTTTTACCTTTATTTCTACTTTACCTTTATTTCGAATCTTAAGCTCATTTTATATCAACCTTCAGTTTCATTGTTTATCTTTGCTAATTTCTAACGTTAAAATTACGACGTGATTATTAATTTTAATCGAAATGATGACTAAATCATATGAAAAAAATTTCCACCACAACAAACAATAACAGACAAACAGATAAAGCATTTTTATTAATTTGAAATTAAAATAATAAAATTTAAATTAATTAAAATATTTAAATTAAATCAAATTTTCTTATTTTGATTTAAAAATTGTCCATTGTGTAAAAAGGGATGAAAAAAAATCGAAAAAAATATATTACTTGTCAAAAACTCTTTTATTTAAAATATAAATTGTTAGAAAGCTATTAAACGGTTGTAAAAATATGTTTTACTAAGAGATCATCTTTAACAATATGTTTGATCTGTGAATACATGTACTGGATTTTGTCCGCAGAGGGTTGATTATTAATTAAGTTAAATTATATAAATCTCAAAGGGTCGAAGGTATTTATTTACATGGGAAACGTAAAAAGGTATTTATATGGTAAACGTAAAAAAAAGATCGAAGTCATTGTAGGGTGGCCCAGGGCTTATGGCCCATAAGAGCTGGATCAAGTGATCATTTTACAAAATGCAATTTTCATCAATTCCACCGTAAGTACATAATCAAACTTTTTAAAGTTGTATATATGTTCTAGATCTGTATTCTTTCAAATATTTGAAGCGACCACACTAGAGACATCTGTGGTCATTTTTATTTTTCAGATTGGGAACAATATATTCCAAAGTCCTCGATCTTGATTTGATTGTGATTTAAGTAGTTAAATTAAAATTAGCTTCACATCTTGAATTACCTTATTTCCTCATTGAAGAGAATAATAATGAAGATGGCGCTTTATAATTTATACAATATTTAATTAAATTTATTAATTAATTTTATTAATTTATTATTAATTTATTAATTAATTAACACCCTATAGAGCTTTTCCAACAGAAGGTAAAGTGTACATTAACAGAATATATAGTTTAATGAAAAAAATAACGTGTTAACATAATAATGACATAAAGAGGAAAGAAAATACTTAAAATATAGATACAAATATATAAAGATAAATAAAATATAAGGTAAAAAGCAAGTATATAAAAAGCAGAAGCATAAGAAAAACATAATATAATAGAATTTAAAAACAAAAAAGTAATAATGTAGAGTGAAAAGATATAGCATAAGCTTTGAAAGTCATATTATAATAAAAAATATACATACAAATACAAATCAATTATTTAAATCCAATTTGACAAATACTAGTAATCTTTCAATACACCTTTAATATATGTTTGAATAATATACATTTATTGGCAAAGACGTCCAGTTGCTCGTATCTTTTGCTAGTCTAGGAAGCCTTTGCAGTGGAGAATTAAATATATAGTTAGTAGCTGAATTTTCCACGGAAAAATCTGCAATATTATTTTTTTTTTCAATAGAGATGCGAACACGGAATGCGTGTCGAATCAATATTTTTACTATTTTCAAAAGCTAAACGCTTGTTCTATGGAAATATGAATAACTTGCTGGCGTCCTGGAATGTGACTCGAATCACCGACCACCAGATCACTAGGCGAGCGGCATGACCACTATACCAACAAGCTATTATTATTTATTAACTTATTATTCACTATGTTTTTCATAATAAAATAGTTATTTGATGACTCAAATAACAGTGGTTTAAACATATTCTTCTATTCTTTCGTTTGGTAGACCGAGTGTTGTGACATGAAAACAAAAAAAAATGACTACACTAATCCGTTTTTCTTAACCGTGAAGGACCACTGCGTCCCCGGCGTTGGCCGGCTACACTTGGGCCTCGGGCCTACCGAGAAACGCGCGGGCAGACACAATGGCCGCCTCGAACCCGGTGTCATTCGGTGCCAAGTCAGGTGTAAAACGGCTTTGAACTAAGCCGCAGCCACTGGACCACCGGCCTGGAACGGGAAACGGACAAACGGACACTTCGAAGTGACGAATTTTTTTGTAAAGCCGAATCTTCTCGTCTGATTTAAATCTCAAGTAAAAATATTTAGGTAAATATTGAAATCTGCATTCGGTGAGATTGTCTTTTTGAAAAAAAAACTCTCTTGAATTTTTTTGATAATCTTTATTCCAACTTAAAAGCGTACTTTTACTTTTTTATTTATATATTATTTATTTATGGTTTTTGTGTTTAATTTGTAGAACTACATATTTATTTTGAGCGAAATTTAAAATAAATAAAATTTTAATAATTATTATTAATGAAATTTAAAATGAATTAAATTTAATAAATATTATTATTACTGAAATTTAAAATAAATTAAATTTTAATTAATATTATTATGTATTAAGTTCTGCGGGTTAACTATTTTTAAGTGTTACAGCTGTTTCGGCTTGTAAAGCCATTATCAAACAGTGGATATACCACGTAAAAACGACTTATTTATAAAATTTTAAGTTAAGTTTAAATTTTTAGTTAAATTTTACTCATTTTAAATTTCATTAAAAATAATTATTAAAATTTTATTTATTTTAAATTTCGCTAAAAAAAACTTATATATAAACGTACTTTTTGGCTTTTTGTACCTCATTATTATTCAATACATCATCATTATTCGCACCAACAGGTTAGTGACGGACATTTTAACACAGAGAAATATGTATTTTACATCCGTATACAAAGTTTGATAAAAAATATTATATTAATATTTTTTTCTTTTTTATTGGTACACATATCCCTGACGTATTTTGTCATTGGTAGCCAAATTGGCACTACCATTGATGGGCAAAACTTTGAAGGGGTTTAAATTAATATTGACGAATAAAGAATTTTTTGAGAAAAACGAAAATTACTCGAATTTTGTATAAGCAAATATAAAATCTAGAAAATGAATTTTTCATCCATTAGAAATTGGATTAATTTAAAATACAGAAAATGGATGGAAAATGCCATAATTGATTCTCTACACTCTTCGAGGTATTTTTGGATTAAAATTACCCCTAATGCAATACCGATCTATTGCTGTGACGAAGGTATTGTTGTTTCTTCCACATTCGTGCATTCGCACGCCTGTCACTTCAGCCTTTTCCGAGTGCACATACCAGGAGCTCAGCCGAGCAAGCAGTGTCACACGATAATCTTCCTGCCCGGAGGAGCCTTTATGCGCCGTACACTAATCTCTTCAGCATTCTGATACCTATAATACCGTTTGGATTTCTGGTGTCCTGGTAGAAATTGTGTCATTGTGTTATTTATTATCCGACATGGCTCATGGAAACTTTGTTTGGCCGTTTTTAGAAAATATTATAAATATACTTGTAAGTTATTTAACTGTTTTTCTACAAAATAAAAGCTATTAGCTTTTTCAGACTAGATATTCAGGAAGGTGGTTTGGGGATGATAAATAAGGAAGGGGGTGCATTTTTTGTGTAGACCCTTAAATGATACATAAAAATTTGATCCTAGTCAGAAACGATGAAATATCCGACATATGAATTTTATTAACGGTCCTAGACAGCAATTGAGCAAAATTTGAACCGGTGGCATTCAATATAATGTATTTTAATAAAATCACATTTGTATTGCGAAGTTAGTCAATTTTAGAACAGAATTCTTCTATATTTAAAAAAAATCTGTCGAACATATATTTATTAACACTTTTAGTACTTTCTGTTGCCGTGACAAAGCATTAATTTTTAACAATAACAACTGAATTAATTAATTATAATTTAAATAATAACGTTTAAATTTTATAACGAATTTAGACTATATCTTTGTATTTATGCGAATCTTTTTTTTATATTTCCAATTAAAAGTTTTCTATTTTTTATTAATAACGTTTCTTAAAACCTTTCAGTGTCCAATTTTAAGGTTAAGAGATCCGGTAATATTAAAATATTTAATTAAAAGTCAAATTTTTCTGCATGTATTTCTTCAATGAGTCATCTACTTTATCTGCATTATAATACATTTTTATATTGTTGATGAGGGAATGGGGTGTTCCTATATTGTACGCAGTACATTCTAAAGAGTAACTTTGAAAAATTCGGTTTACATCTATACTATTTCTGGCTAATGAAAAAGAAATAAAAAATGAACTCCAAATACTCCAAAATAAAAAATTGAGAATAATATTTAAAAGAAATCGATACACAATAATGAAAATGATGCTAAAACCATTACAAATAATGATATTCAATCAGAAAAATTATTAAATTTAGTGAAAAAAATTGAGCTTGACAAAAGTGTGGTAAGCGAGGTATTGTTTTATCATGTGCGATATGTATCTTGATGACCATCTCTTCTGAGGACAAAAATTCATAAATTGTATTCTTGAAAAAATTTTAACTTACCGACAGAATGACAATGTTTTGTTCTAAGGTAGTTTAATTTGACAATCATTAGTATTTAAAATGAAAATTTTTTCAAATTTAGGCTTACGATTTTTTGAAAAGTGTCTAATGCGCTGTTCTGTCTATTTTTTGACTATTATATAAAATATGCCAAATTTTAAGAGGAACCAAATTTAAAGAAAAATATGTAATGCTAATTGAATGAAATTTATATTGTCACGTGTCGTAGCTAGAGAGAAATGAATGAAAACACTGGAAATTATTTAGAAAATTATTAATTAATTATTCATGTACTAAGTCACTTAACACGGATTAAACTTAACGTTATTCTTTAATCTACACTATTTTGCAATATATCTATTCGTCTATAAATACTTTATTCGTTTAACGCTGGGTGACGGGTAATTATCATTCGCATTGATTTATTTCGCCACTTAAGTACTTCGCTCGATTATTTCGCTTTATTTATCGCATCGATTATCGCACCCTGACCGTCGCCTCGCGGCTCGCGGCCGACTTCGCACTGAACGAACTGTCAAAACACGACAACTGAACATGCGCCGCGGCGTAGTTCCGTATTTATACCCAAATGCTGGTATTTTCGCACTTAATAGATTATTCTAGTGCTTAGGAGAAGGTTCTCTCGCTTGTCGGTTGTTCCAGGCGTTTCCAGAATTTTTTAGATCACCCTGCTACAGGCCGTTCTCGTTCCTCCTATAGTGTTGTAACATATTACTAGGAATTCGGAGAGGGCGAAATTCGTTTTGCCTGCTATTCCGTGACACAATTAATTACGTGTAATGCTCTTTAAATTAGGAAAAATTAAGGCTTGTATTCCCTGCCAAAGGATTAAATAAAAAATAAATAAAAAACAATACGGTTATATTATATTTCCCAACGCTTAAATGACCAAAATCACTCATTTCTCTACCCCGAGCCTTACAAAATTTGACATCCAATATTATTTCACAAACGTCTTTGTCAACTTTACCTTTACAATTCAGCGGGCGGGGTGTATTGTCAACAACCGATTGTCGCCTTCACTTTTGGCGGGCTGACAATGGGCGGGCCAACAGTGTGACAGGCCTAGCAGCAGATCCCAGCTCCTCGCGGGACAATGGACCAGCCCCGGGCTTCCATCAAAGCCACCAACCCTTCGACGTTTAAACTTCAAACCGCGCGCGCGCCCTTTTCAATAAATGTTTTCAAAAGTTGTGGCAGCCATTTCAGTTCAAATCGACAAAAGGAAATCAAAATAGTGTCGCCTTTCAAGTCCAACCCTGACTTGATTTGAAATCAAAAGCAAAAGCGAGCAGCGCTTAATTAATATTTCAACTGAAAAATATTGTACGTATTTCTTATACAAAAGTTTTTTTAAATTATTAAGTTAGGCGCGAATATACCTTACGAAAAAAAAAGAAATTTAAAATCACCTGATAATGATATATTATAATCTGTACGGTAATATATATTTCTCTAATAATGTTCGTCACCAAGGCTCCAGAAGTTGCAGATAATTATGAGAAATATAAAATAATAAGTTATATCACTTTACACAATTTAACGTTCGCCAATTCCATCCGTTACATTCGACAGGGAAAATGTTCAAATTGTGTAAAATAAATGTTGCGCAAATATTTTGATAAAAGTCGTTATTACTATTTCATGGGTGTCGGCTATAAATAAATAAATACTTATTCTTTAGGAGCCGGCATGTAAATGTACAGTCATTTTTGACGGGTTACAGCTAGTTGAAACAATATTAAAGCAACAATTATAAAAATGTAAAAATATAGATTACCACCATCTTCCTACTTTCTCTGTGGTTTCGCAATTGACAACCTCGTCTACATTATTAAAAGCTGATGCTATTAATAGCATAGTAGTTACAAGATTTTACCAGCGGACATTTCCAAGCTGATGAAATTCTATCAAACGCAGCTGAGCGCAGTCAAACATCGACAATAACATGAAATACCAATCATTCAGTGTTGTCATTTGACTCCCGCAACCACTATATGTGACAATTATACAGGGTTATTTGGAAAACATTAATGACCTCGCAGCACCATATTCCTGCTTTGATTAGTCGAAAATGTTTAAGCTATTATGACCTAATATCAATAGTTATGGAGATATGCGACATGAAAGTTTGCATTTTTATAAAACGTTGGACTAATTTATAGGTAATATGAAAAATTCATTCCCTTTAATACTAGTCGTATAAAATAGTAAAAACCTTCGAATTCCAATTGGAAAAATTTCAGGGTTTTTATCATATTATTGAAACTAATGAATTTTTCGTAATCCATATAAGTTACTGTAATGATAGTCCAACGTTTTACAAAAAATATGTCTGAAGTATTGGAAAAAAATGCAAACTTCGATGTCGCATATCTCCATAACTATTGATATAAGGTCATAATAGCTTGAACATTTCCGACTCATAATCAAGGCAGGTATATAGTACTACAAGGTTATTAATGTTTTCCAAATAACCCTGTACAATGGATGCGCGCACATTTCGTTGCATACTAAAGTTTTATTTTAACAATTAACTTTACGGTTCGCAAATCTGCTACTAACTTCCGTTACCAAATATGACGTATCATTGCCGACGAGCTATTTTGTTTATTAAGAAATACTCCTCAGACTTGCATGTACCGCATTCACCGGCAAGCTAGAAGGTGAGACAATTAAAAAAGTAACCCATAAAAACCAATTTTTTATTAAACTCCCTTTCTTTGTAAAATATAATAACAATTAAAGACGAATTAAAACATATAACATAACACTAAACTAACAGTAATTTAATAAATTTCTAAAATGTCAGATGTTTTGAGCTTTGATTTGTTCTTTGATTCATTCTTTGAAGATTAAATTCTAAAAACATTTGTCAGTCAATTTAGATTTTCGACATTCGTAGTGAAGTATCTATTATGTATACCGACGGAGTAATTCAAATTTTGAAAATATTCCGACGACGGCGACGTTTTCAAACTTTGGTAATGATTCCAATTTGAAAAAACCATTTAACTTTCTAAAAATCCGAAATTATACTATAATTATTAAAAAAAATTAACGAAAATTTGGTAGATTTTCTTGATCGTCGCTACGAGTCTGCTTGCAAAGTTTCAGCTCAATTGGATCACGGGAAAAGGGTTCAAAATTGATCCAAAGTGCTTTCGACAGCAAGCCGGCAAGCAAGCAAGCAGACGCCACGGGTTAATATAAAGGAAGTAAAAAATAAAATTGTACTTTATATAGCTAGACACGATACACATTGCTTTGTGGAAGAGGTACGTTACGTTGCCATGAAAACGTTACCCTAAATGCGCCGAAAAAATGTGACTTCAAAAAAAAGATTGCGTAAGTTTTTAAGACGAAAATGTCCTGGCTTATTTTTGGCCTCGGCGTTCTGAGAAAGCCGCGTGGCAATATTTGCATATAATCCTGTGACCGCCGGGCCGACGCGAAGCAGATTATAATATTATACCCCGACACCTGGACGCTAAGGAGGATTTGTCAGATATTTCTGAAACACCGTGCGCTTGGACCCAAAGCGGCAAGGCGCACGGGCCATTCGCGTGTAATTTAAATAAAAAACTAACCCATAAAAACCAAGTTTTTACAATACTCCCTTTCTCATTTTCGGGTTTCGTGTCTACCATGAGCGTCGGAATCTCCATACAACTTACTGAGTTGTATGAAAAAATCATTAAAAATTTAAAAAATCCAAAATTATACTATAGTTATTATTTTTTTAACGAAAATTTGATAGATCTTCTTGATAGTCCCCATGAGTCTACTTGCGAAGTTTCAGCTCGATTGGATCACGGGAAAAGGGTTAAAAAACGATCCAAAGTTTTTTCGTCAGACAAGCAGACGCCACGAGTTAAAAGAAAGGAAGTAAAAACTAGCTATAACCCGTCAAAAGTGAATTTCCTTTCACATGTCGGATCCTAAAAAATCAGCATTTATTTATTTATATGAAAAAAAGGAAAAAAACCGTAAATTACCGTAAAGGAAAAAAAAGAAAAAAAAATTCTATAAAGAAGTTACGGATGTTATACGAAGTTACGGGGATAGGCAGACAGACAAACGGATAGACGGAAGTACAGGCAATGAAATTGTGCAAAGACGTATGTGGGTAAGTAAGTAGGTAGAATATACAATAATTTATGAAAACACAATAACTTATAAAACAAAACATCTTCGTTTACTAATGTTAGAATTATTTTTAATACAAGAGTGCTTCTGAAATACATAAAAATATTTAATAAACGGAAAAGTATATATTAAACAATAAGTATAAGGATGATATTAAAGAAAAATGTATAAATTGATTTGTAATTATTTAAATACATGAAAAAAGTGTAGAAATTTTGATGCAAGAGTCAAGGAACACTTAACATAGCAACAACTATTACGAATTTTCTATTCATCTTTTGGGGACAAATCATTCTTTTAATATTAATAAGGACTTACAAATAGAATTACAGTTGAATAAAATATAATTTTTGGAAATAAGAGAAAGTGTTAATAGTAAA